>VNJV01002357.1:0-27608 GCA_008042635.1 Drosophila nikananu
TGATGTAAAATTAATTGATTACTTTGAACAAAAAGTGCATAAATGATTGAAAAATGTTCAAAAAGAAAAAAATTTGAATTATAAAAAAAAAATGTGTTTTTTTTTTGCTTAAAATACATTTTTTTTGTTTTTAAAAAACGAAATATGTACCATATTAGCATTTTCAGAGAAAACAATCGAAGAGTATTGTTCAAAATTGGATACAAATTGAAAAAACTGCCTCAAAAAACATTAATTTTCGAGTATAAAATGTACTATTTATCACACCATATAGTATGACCACTTAATCGAAAGGTACTAAAATTACCTTTCATATAAAAAAAAAATTATGAAAATATCTCAACTGGTTCAAGAGTTATGATTTTTGCAACCCAAAAGTATCTAAACTGCCACTGTGCGGCGATCGAAGACAACGACGCACAAAGCTTGAAAATACACGCACACGCGAGCTAAGCGGTAGAATCAGCACGCCAGGCGAGAGAGCCACGAAGAAAGAAAGAAGACTGCAACACAAGACTCTGCCGAAAGCGACGGCAGAGGAAGGCTTCAAACAAACTCCGCTGCTCGCTAATCGAAAAGTAGTTAACGAGCTTTCGGAGTGATTGAACGTGCGCGAAATAGCCACACAAAACAAAGCAGACGAAGCCGACGGATTTCTCACGTGGCCGACGCTATCACCACCTTGCTGACGGAGGACATGGAGTCTCCCGCCGCGGAGTAAACGGGTGAGCCAACCAAGGGCCACTCTCAATTGTGGGAGGCTCCTGACGATCCGGCTCAGGGGAGCCACTGTCTGGTCAACGGACTGGCTTCTTCTAGTCGGATTTGGCCACGTCCAGGTCTGACGCCGGGCTCGAGCGGTGACCGGCAGCACGGCCTCGGACAGCTACCCCCTTCCCCTGGCGAGAGTTTGCGATCCCAGGTCGCATCTCTCCGGCCGGTGTTTCGAACATGGTCCTACATGGACCCCGCCTTTTTCCCAATTACCGCACCTAAATAAAACCAACAGCGCTTCCTTTTTCCCGCCTGTCTCTGTAATTAAAAATGTTTCGGTAGAGGGCCCTGGCCGTGATGAGCATCCTAACAGATTGGCGCCCGAGCAGAGACTAGGCAGGATAACGCAAGGATATTTCCATCTTTCGTGGCGCAAAAGAACCATTAGAGAAAAATTCAGATTGAAATTTTGAGGTTAGGGACGAAAAGCTAGAAGAGCACGACGGGAATATGGCGCTCATGTAAGGAAACACCCCCTCCGGGGATTCTAAGCCTCTGTCACCGCTACCGACTGGCCACGAGAAATCACGGTCAGACATTATTAATACCCCATTACGGTCGACAAGGTGATGAAGTTGGGATTATCTTTCGATGGCACCGCAAGTCCACTTAGCTTCGTAAAACACAAAGAGGAACGGGTGGATACCTAGCGGGTTGACCGGAAGTATCCGTCCCACGCCATTGCCATTCTTTTGATCGGTCGCGCGGAGTGCTGGTTCCCAACCAGTGGTCTGCAGATGCGAACCTGGGATGAGTCCCGCCGGGCAGTTCTGGATTTCTTTCAACCACCCAGATACTATCAGCGCCAACGCAATGAAATACGCGCGCACTTCCAGAAAGCGAACGACCCACTCAAGGAATACCTGGTCGATCTTTGTCTTCAGATTCGTCGCTCTGGATTCTCAGCGGAATTGCAACGAGTCTATGAAAACATACTGCCCGAGTATCAGATGTTCACCCGCCGCCAAGATTTTTAAACATTGGCCGAACTCACCCATTTGGTGGTCAACTTCAAAGTCGCCCGTAGCCGTGGAGGCCGAGCCGTCCGAAGATACTCTTCCGGCCGGAGCGAAGCGGAAAACATATCAAGCAACCATCAGCCACGGCTGTCAGCCAGCAGGCGGACAAGCGGACCAACGGGTGAAAAATCACCTGCCTTAACTGTCCGGACCGTTGGAAGTGCGACTATACTCTCCCCGTAAGGGC
Source organism: Drosophila nikananu (assembly GCA_008042635.1). Classification (NCBI taxonomy): domain Eukaryota; kingdom Metazoa; phylum Arthropoda; class Insecta; order Diptera; family Drosophilidae; genus Drosophila; species Drosophila nikananu. The sequence continues at coordinate 1,981 of VNJV01002357.1, forward strand.
CACTTAAAGCAGGTCCCAGTAGGTCATGTCTCTGCTGAGGATGCTGACGAACGGTAGTCGGGCGGGGAGAAGAAAACTCCTGCCCAAAAAAGTACCCCAATCGAGGGTGGAACAGCATATGCCGAGGCTTGCGTGTCTAGGGGGTGCTTGGACGCTAGTATGCGGACTCTGGTGCACCGTTGCAATGTAACGTGCAACGTTTGTAAAGCACTGTTTCGACCAAGATCTGAAATATATCGGAAATCGGGTAGGGGTAAGTAAGCAAATTCCAAACGAGACAGTGGAAAGAGGTTGGAAAGAAAAAAAATGAAGAGGAGGGAAATTCGGTGTTGAGACGTGGGTGTTATTACGTCAGCGGAGACCCGTCCAACCAATGATCACAATCTTCGAGTCTTGCTCGAGTGAACCTTTGATACCCTTTACGACCGTAGAATCATCTGCTGAGTGCCAACAAAATGATTACTCCATGAATCGATGACTGCGATTTTCCTTCCTAAAATCGTTAACATCGAGAAGAGAGAAATTCAGGCAGAGTCTACACTAACCGAAATAATGGACACCATTAACTATAATAAATCGGTAATTGGTTTAAGTAATTTCATATAAATTCATTTTGTTTTTTTTTATAATTAACTTATTTTAGCTTTTAATTACAAATAGAGTTTAATTGTGGCAACTTTTATTTAACTTGAAAGCTTGGCTAGAATAATTATCGATAATTGTTTTGTTTGTGTGACTCACAGTGAAATAACATTCCAACGACGAAAGATCGATCTCCCGAGCGAAGAGAATGCGACTCAAAATCGCCATGGGTTAGTTAGATAAATGGTCCACAATATGAAGCCAGTTAAGCATATTCAAAAGTTCCTTAAAGTCAAAAGCGTAACGCTCAGGACCGCTTACATATTTATACAAATTTTAAAAAGCTGCTAAATTATTTCTTCATTTGATTCCTCTCATTTCGTTTCCTTATGATTTTGCAAATTTAAGTTTTATATATTTTTCGTTTTTGTTGGATTTCATTGCATTTCCTTTAATTTCATTGTTAATTTTTTTTTTCTTTTTAGGGAAGTAATAATAAATTTGTAATTTAAACCACTAAAAAAACTGTATTCTCAGTGTATACAATGCAGCAACTAGGAAACTTTCGATCGGATATAAAAATAATGCCCAGCCCGCATTTAAAAAAATTTTCAGCGCTATTATAGAGCTCTAAAACTGCCTTTTGGCCACTTTTATGGCCATAGCCGGCTGCACTGAAATACTGGGGGACTACCTCCGCACTGCATATCTTCTGCTACCCTTGGAGATTAGACCCCCAAAATGCTCTGTTGATGGTGGTGCTCCGCTGGACGGGGTGCTCCGCTGGTCGGGGTGCTCCGCTGGACGGAGGTTTGACGCGGCTTCCTTGGCCGCCGAGCTAGTTGCTGCGTCCTCCTAGGCGCTGCCGAGGCTGATGCGTCTTCCTAGGCGATAGCGCTGCTGGTGCGCCTTCCTAGGCGATAGCGCTGCTGGTGCGCAGTCTACTACCTTCGCTGCCCGCGAGGAGGGATACTCCGCTGGACGCACCAAAAAAAAAGAATTGCTTTCGCCGAGCGGGGCCGGCGTTGCTACTTCTGTTGCCGTAGTTCGTTGATTTCTCTGCTGCCGATGGCAAAAGGGGCGCTCCGCCTTCTTGTCCGCTGTGTCTGTAAGGGTGCTCCTCTGAACAACTGGTCGCACAACAAAGATTCCAGACCGGCCACTACTCTGAGGAATGCCGGAACCCCAGGATCATATTCTGCTGGGACTGCGGTATACGCACCATTGAAGGCTGCAGGATTCCGACGCCGGAAAACGAGCAAGGGCCTCGATTATCAGAAAGTCAGCCGAGAAACTCAGTGGGTTCAACCCACCGAATTCCCACATCCAGTAACACACACTCTCCAACAGGATTTAAACCGTCACCACGTTTATGTCACGGTGGAGGGACGCACCGTCACCGCTACCTTGGATACAGGGTCCTCGCATTGCTTTATGAGCGAGCGCCTGGCACGTGAACTAAACGGAAGAAACCAGTGCGCCATGCGGACACAAGTAAAACTAGCCGACGGAACCGGCAGAGAGCTTACACAAGCCCTGCGAGGGACAATCCAGTTGGGGGAGTTCGTGTCAGTATTTTCGTGCAGATCCTTGTGTTGGTCGTGTCTCGCCCAAAGGTGATGACCATTGGTAGTCGGGCTAAGAGAAGATAACTCGTTATAAAATTCCCCAATTCAAGGTGACACAGCATATGGCGAATTATTCATGGCCGAGGGTGCGCTCGGTCGCTAGGACTTTGACTTTGACTTGGACTTGGACTTGGACTTGGACTTGGACTTGGACTTGGACTTGGACTTGGACTTGGACTTGGACTTGGACTTGGACTTGGACTGCGACGCTAATGCGCATCACACCATATGGGGTAGCAGTGATGTCAACAAACGGGGTGAGTGCCTTCTTGAATATCTATTGTGTAGTCATTAAAGGGTGCAAACCCACTGTTGTATGCGCACATATAAACAACAAAGTCATTGGCCTTTGTTCCAATGCTTAAGTAAAGAGTCGCTGGTGCATATGAAACGTGAGAACTCACGGTGGCCAAAGACATGGGCGCATTTAACATACCTTTCCGTATAAAAATATATATATGAAATATATATATAACAAATATATTTAAGAACGCTGCAACGCTGCTGGCGTCACCGGCAGCGTAGCTCAGCGGCTTTTAGCAGTACAAATTAAAATGTAACAAAACGAATCCATTCGAAAACAGAATTAAATCAGAGCGAACACCGCTCTATAAAAACAATCTGGCCAAATGGAATTTCGCTAAACAATCGGAAGAAAACCAACTAAAATATGTTCTCAGCCTCTGTGGCTTTGAAAGCTGACGGACTCAACACAAACTTTGCGCCTGTGAATGACATAAAGATGGCTGCTGACCAGCTTCATGATGTGCTAAAAACTTTCTTCCAGAACCACACAGTTCTAACGCGTCACCGGGAAAACTGCGAGGTGCCCTGCTGGAGTGATAGACTTGCAGATCAAAGATAATAAGTTCGCAGGCTGTTTAATAGAGCCAAGGCGAATCAGGACTCCTCGGACACTTATTGAAGTGCTTTCACGGAGTATAATAAAAATATTAGAAGAGCTAAGCGGGAGAACTGGCGCAACTACTGCGAAAGTGTTAAGGCACTACCAATATATCCAATATATCCAATATATCCAATATATCCAATATATCCAATATATCCAATATATCCAATATATCCAATATGTCCAATATATCCAATATATTGTAAATCAGATCGACGCCATGCTTCTGCTTGAAACGCACTTCAGGGTGATATAACTTCCATATAAGAGGATATACCTTCTACCGCACAGATCACCCGGATGCCAAGGCCACGACGGAACCGGCATCTTAATCAGAGAACGCGTCAAACACCACTTTCCCCAAAGGTTCGTAACAAATTACTTGCAAGCTACGTCCATAAAAGTGCACTCAGGAAACGGCAACCTTTGCATTGCCGCCGTCTACTGCCGCTGGGCGAATTTACATATGTTAATTTGTATGTATAAATATATAATCACTTTCACTTTTCACTTATAAATCGGAATCGGATGGAAGGAAAGAAATAAACGCCTTCGAAAAAGGAATATGCCGACCACGGACGGAATATAAATAGAAAACCGTACTTATCTTGGATTTTTCCTTCGGAATTGGAATCTATGATGTTTACGATGCAACAAAGTATGATGGAACTCAAGTCATTTATGAAAACAACTATGCAAACTCTTTTTCAGAACCAGAACATGGTGATTCAGCTGCTTGTGCATAACAGTCAAAATAATAAAACTCTAACCTACGTATACCCATGTGGAATGCCAACGGCATTTCAGGGCATAAACTTAAAATAACTTAATTTCTAAATGTATCGACGCCATGCTTCTGGTTGAAACGCACCTCACAGGGAGATATAACTTCCATATAAGAGGATATTGCTTCTACCGCAAAGATCACCCGGATGGCAAGGCGCACTGCGAAACCAGCTCAAGTCGAGGCGTCTAACGGTGAGGTTGTGTTTCTCGGGGGCTCCTCCGGGAAGACGGAAAAACTGCGAAAACTGAGACGACTGTGGTTCGTGAGTGTGTGTAAAGGTGTACCGAACGCCAGGCGGTAAATACCTGTGCGGATTGGAAACCTCGGACATCGCTCCTCCCTCCGACGTTGGCCGCCGCTTCAGCGGCAGGGGTAAGTGGGGGGAATCTCTCCCTTAGGGGCTCTGTCCCACTTTCTCTTCTTCCGTTGGTAATTTCTCTTACCAAGGTGGCGACCCGCACGATGTGGCATATCATGCTAGATGATCGACAGGTCAGCTGTCGAACTAGTGCTCGACCAGGGCGTAATGACGTAAGATCATTCTTCCGTAATGCTTAAGCTTCCACCTGTAAGCTCCAGCGGGCGCTCGACCGACAGGGGCGCTGGTGATCGTAGTTGATAAGGAGGCAGGTTTCAGACGTGAAACTCCCTCCCAGTACACCGGAGGCCTTCGAGGTGGTAAAGGTCACGGAGCAGACCAACTGCCATCCCCCCGCGAAGCGCTACACCCAGAAACGGGGCTCTGGCGACCGAGACGGGGTGGTATAAGCCCCATCGGTTAAGCCGGGGAAAAACCCTCGGCCTCCGTTGGAAGCCCCGCAATGTGCAATGTGCAACACAAGCCACGTCCGCTACGTTCAGATTCTGGAGGCCCTAACCTGCATTCCACCCGCCATGGCAGCGCCGGCGGCCCACTTGGCTGACGGCCCATTTAAAGCGTCAAGTGCTATTACCAGAGATACTGAGCTGAAGGCCTTTCAAAAAGGCTCAAAGCTCCAACAAACGCCTCCTGGAGACGCCCCGCCCACGCCCACGCTAGCACCAAAGTCAGTCCCAAACCCCTCAAGCATCGAAACTGTGGCAGATTCCGCTACCCCAAAAAGGGGCAGGGACTCCCCTAGCCCTACGGTCTTTGTGCACCCGAATAAAGGGCCAAAGCTCTCGCGCTCCAACTTGAGGAGATGGGCGCTATCCTGGACGACCTTCTCGTCAAGGTTAAGGACCAGAAGGCACGGGTTGTTAACCAGTCGATGAGGAACGCACTCGCCAGACTGATGGAACGGCTGGTAGCCGAGACCCAGCGTCCTAAGCCAGGGATTAACCCAAGAGTGGTCAACCGGTTGGGCACTGATCGGAGTAAGCGCCCAGTACGACGTCAGCGGACGAGACGAGAAGCGCTGATCCTCAGCCCTTCTTCGGAGTCTCCTTACGGCGAGATTCTGTGCCTGGTGACTTGCTCCCAGGACGTCAGGATGAAGGCGATAGCCGAGATGGTCTGCACGACCATATTATTATTATTATTACAAAGGCCTTGTTGCACTGCGACCAGATGATTAGATCTTTTGTGCCGGCCTGTAGGATTAGGGTAGAGGCCCTATACCTAGGCTTTTGATATAGCACGACCATAAGGACTGCCAAACTGGGAACCTTCTGCTGGAGCTAACTGGCGTAGACCATGACGCCAAGAAGCACATGGAGGACATCGGCAGAGTGCTGGGGGACAGGATCTCCATCCGAGCAGCCACACCCCAGTCACTATTTGTAGTGCAAGACCTGGATGAGCTAGCCTGCGGCGAGGAACTCGCTGAAGCGGTCTCCGAGCAGGCAGGACCGATCAACTCGGTGCCAGTCAGGAGCTTCAGAGCCGGTTGCTTCAAGACTCAGACTGCGACCGTCTCAGTGCCGACTAACATTGCGAACCGGCTCACGGTGCTGGGCAAGGTGAAGATCGGGTAGTGCAAGTGCCCGATCAAGAAATGTTTCAAATGCCTAGTAGAAGGCCACATCGCCAGCAGGTGTAAGATCCCGGTGGCCTGGAGCAAGACCTGCTTCAAGTGCGGCCAAGTCGGGCACATAATCGCAACGTGCACTAATCCTGCGAGTTGCTTCAGGTGTGCCAGCAAGAAGCTGAAGGACATGAACCACCAGGCTAGCAGCCGCAGTTGCCCACTGATGACGCCTGCCGGATCGGCTTTACTATCGCAGGCATGGAGGTGGTTTAAGTAAACCTGAAGCACTGTGCGGCAGCACAAGACCTGCTGTCGCAGACGACGAGGGAGAGTGGAGCTGATCTTGCAGTGCTCAGCGAGCCTTACAGGGTCATGACCAGTCCCAATTGGACAGCCGACAGCACTGGTAAAGTCGCCCTCTGGACGTGCGGCATTGGAGCCACACGCCTTTCTCAGGTACTCGTTTCGAGCGGGTTTGTCCGAGCGAAAGTAGGCCAATGGTGGGTTTACAGTGTCCACCTTGCCCCGAGCCTATCGCTGGCGGCGTTCTGCGACAGGGTGGATCGACTGGCAACTGATGTAAGGGGTCGTCACCCGGTTATGATAGCGGGCGATTTCAATGCTTGGGCTGTTGACTGGGGCAGCACCTGCACCAAAGCCAGAGGCAGATCTCTGCTGGAGGCCTTTGCAATGCTCGATGTTGCGCTCCTCAACTCGGGGGGACAACACACGTTCTCTTGCGCTGGAGCTGGGTCAGTGATAGACCTCACGTTTGTGAGCGGCTCAAAAGCTTCCCAGTGAGCTTGGGAGCTCAGCGAGATCTACACAGTTAGTGACCATGCCGCCATTTTCAGCAAACTGGATACCCACCCGACGCCTGCTCCACGGCCGCACTCGCAGCAAACGAGGAGCTACAGGATCGACTCCTTGGGTGTCCAGCTGTTTTTGGAAGGTATGGAAAGACTGGAGGTCTTTGGCTTCGCTGAGCAGATGGCGGAAGATGCCATGCAGCAGCGCGTACAGAACGGTGGTGAAGCGTATCAACTGCTCTGCCAAGCTTGCCCCGATCGCAACGGAGGACATCTAACGGATTGTGGATCATCTGTTTCCTAGGATGGACGTCCCAGCATTCCCCAACGCTTGCGACTCCCTTTCATACTTTGCCCCGGTCCCGGCGCAGGAAATACGGCCGCAAGGGTAAAGACGTCGAAGGCCGCTGGCCCCGATAATATACCCAACAAGGCCCTGAAGTTCGCACTGTTGTGTCGGCCTGAACTCTTTGCGAGGCTGTTTGTTCGGCAATAGAAGCAGCAGATGCTTGGCAGAGGGCGTCTTCCCGTCCAGGTGGAAGTTGCAGAGGCTGGTCCTATTGCCGAAGCCCGGAAAGTCCCCGGCCGACCCGGCATCTTTCAGACCAATCTGCCTCATCGACGGAGCCGGAACAATGCTCGGGCACTTAATAGGAACGCCTGTCTGGGAACGACCTCTCGGCCGCGCAGTTTGGCTTCCGTAAGGCGAAATCTACTGTCGATGCCATCTCCAAGGTGGTAGACATCGCTAGGTCGGCAATAGCAGAAAAGCGGTATAAAGGCGGCTCGAAAGAGTACTGCCTTGTGGTAACGCTGGATGTACGCAACGCCTTCAACACGGCGAGATGGAGCTGCATCATGGAGGCACTATCCAGCTTTGGAGTCCCCCCATACCTCCTGAAGACGATGAGCAGCTACTTCGAGGACCGTACGTTGGAGTTTGCCACCTCCGATGGCACGGAATTGGTGGAGCTCTCCTGCGGTGTACCTCAAGGTTCCGTACTAGCACTATGGAATGCGATGTACGACGGAGTGCTGCGCCTTTCACTGCCCGGTCGGTCTGAGCTCGTGGGCTTCGCCGACGACATTGCGGTGGTCGTCGTGGACAAGGTGCTATCTCGTGCGAAGAGACCTGCAACTCGTGCATCGTGGCCATCAGCTCATCGCTGTCTAGCGTAGGCCTGCAGTTAGCGCTACATAAGACGGAAGCCGTACTAGTAAGCAGCAGAAAGAAGGTCAAAACCGCAAACGATCAGATCGAACAGAGCGATCAAATACCTTGGAGTCATGCTGGATACAAGGCTTTCGTTCCGCAAGCATCTCGCTTATGCCTGCACCAAGGCGGCTACATCCTTCCGGGCGCTGTCTCGGATCATGCTGAACCGCAGAGGCCAAAAACAAGGAAGCAGACCCCTCCTGAATCTCCTGGCCAAGGCCTGCCAATCCTGGCAAACCCGATGGGAGTAGACGACAAAAGGACCCACCGGTTCATTCCCAGGCTCGAGCAGTGGATTGGCAGAAAGCACGGCCAAGTGAATTTCTACCTGACCCAAGACCTGAGCGGCCATGGGTGTTTCAGAGGGTACCTCCACATGAGGAAATGAGGACAGCTCTGCCTGCACCTGGCGTACAGATGGCTCCGAGGAGCACGTAGTGTTCTTCTATAGGCAATTTGAGAGCGAGAGGAGCCGACTAGTAGAGAACCTAGATTCTTTTTTTTATATTCGTTTTTATTATTAATATTCTACACTTTAAAAATTAAATATAAGGCCACTCAATGGCGTATCGGGGCGAAAGCCCCGCCAACATCAGCGGGACCAACGTGTCCTCTCTAATCGCCGACCCTGCTACCTCCTCCAGCGCGTTCCTCTCCTCGTCGAATCGGCGACACTCGAAGATGGCGTGCTTCGCATCCTCTTTTACCCCGGATCCGCACTCCGAGCAGCCGTCCTCCTCTTCGTGGCTGAACCTCTTGAGGTGGCTCTTGAAGAATCCGTGCCCACTCAGAACTTGGGTCAGATAGAAGTCCACCTGGCCATGCTTCCTTTCTATCCAGCCCTCGATACTGGGGATCAGACTGTGCGTCCAAGGGCCTTTGAACGAGGCATCAAACCTGTCCTGCCAGCTTGCGTAGCTCCTTCTTCTGGCGGCGCTCTTGAGCTCCGCATTCGGGACACCCTCGGGTCCGTGGTGCCCACGAAGCGCGTTGCGCAGGTGTCTTCTTCTGAAATAGGTCCTTCAGAGACACTAGGCCGGCTATGACCAGCGCGGCGTCGTCCGAGATCGTCCGAAATGCGCAGCACACTCGGATGGCGCATAGTCTGTAGGCCGACTCGACCCCCCTGATATAGGACTTTGTCTCGGCCGCCGCAACCCACACAGGCGCCGCATACAGCAGCTGTGAGGTGACAACGCTTGCCAGTAGCTTCCCGGTTGTATGATTGGGCCCTCTGGTGTTTAGTAGCATGCGGGAGAGGGCTCCGACATTCCCACTGGCCTTCTTCTGGGCGTATTCTTGGTGCTCCTTGAACGAGAGCCGCGTGTCAAGGAGGACTCCGAGGTCTTTAATTGCCCTCTGCGACTTAATCACCTCGGCCGCTTCGGTCTTCTGCGCTGCTAGCTCCAGGCCAGCGCTCGAGAGCCACGTCTCGATGGCCCTGATCGCTGTGTTCGCCTTCTCCACCGCTGCAGGGCGCTCCTTTGCAAATACGACCACGGCAATGTCGTCTGCGAAGCCCACGAAGATGGTGTCGCTGGGCATTGGGAGCCGCAAAACACCGTCGTACATGGTATTCTAGAGAACGGAGACTTCGTATACCCTGGAACCCATGTCAGTGTCCACTGTGAGCACCCTCTCGCTGAAGTAGCTTCTCACGGTCTGCAGCAGGTACCCAGGGATGTTCAGTACAGCGAGACACTCCAGCGTCCGGTTCCAGTCGGCGGCGTTGAAGGCGTTCCTTATGTCTAGGGTTACCGCTAGACAGTAGCTCTTGGAACCGCCTTTCCACCTCTTGCCAGCTATCGCATCTTCCGCTATCGCCTTCACCGTCTCGATGGCGTCCAGCATCGACCTTCCCTTCATGAAGCCGTACTGGCTCGGGGAGAAGCCCCCGGACTCCTCGATGGCGGCATTTAGCCGCTATCAGCTTCTCAAACACCTTGCCAGTGTTGTCTGTGAGGCAGATAGGCCTGTAGGAGGATGGCTCCCCTGCCGGCTCCGACGGGGCGTGCTGTCCGCTTTCTAGCCCTTCACCACCAGCCTGTAGGCTCCTTCCCAAGGGTCATTCTCCACTTCGTCGCAGAGTCGCAGAGTCGCAGGAACCATTCCCTCTTCGCATCCCTTATGGTCGTATTGAGAGCCTTTCTTGCCACTCTGTAAGACTCGCTGCACTGCCGTCGAGCGTGTAGGCAGGTGGACCGAAGGTCGGCTATCGCGTGCTCCACCAGAACACTGGCCTCAGGTTCCCCCGACACGCCCCCCCCCCCCCCCNATGATCTGGTCGGAATCACGCTTCAGGTCCGCAGCCATCTGGTTTGCCATTTCGTTGGCTCCGTCCGCTGCTGGAACATCCATGCCTGGGTGCACAACACGTGTCCGGTTTGTACGCCTTGCCGGGTTGCGGTAGCGAGCGCGCCTCTCTCGCATGCTCGCCAACTGAGCACAGGATCGCCTCGTGGTCGCTTCCTGTGTATGAGTCGCCAACTCCCCATATGGCATTATGGGCGATTCCAGAACTGACATACGTCAGGTCTATGAACGAGGCCGCTCCAGCTCGGACAAAAGTGTGCCTTGCTCCGTTGTTTAGTAGCACGAGGTCCGTCGAGGTGAGCGCCTCCAGGACAGCCCGTCTCCTGGCATTTGTTAAGGTGGATCCCCACTCCTGCGCCCAAGCATCCTGGGAAGGTCAGCACTGCCGTTCCTGACCGGGTTGCTATTGCTGCCGGGTCATTGGTTTGCTTCTCTGCCTGGTTGACCTGTTGGCACCTTGCTGCAGGCCTTTTGCCCTGCTTCGCCACACTTAATGCAGCAGCTGCTCCTGTCCACCAGTCTCCTGCACCTGATGGCGATGTGCCCGAGCTCTAGGTATCTGAAGCAACGAGGGGGACCCTCGCGCTCCCGCACTCTGCACCTCGCCCATCCTATGCGGATCTCACCCCGCTTCCGCACCTCGTTTGCCATCGAGCACGGCAGGCTGACGACCGCCGTTTTTTTGGCCGCTTTGGGGGAGCTGGCCGCATTGGAGGAGCTGGATGCGCTGGCCTGGCTCCGTTCTTCGGTGCTGCAGGTGCTGTGGGCTGTACTGGCGAGGGTCGCCCCTGCCTGGGGGCTTCGCCACTCCCGACTACGCCTTCTGGTTGGCTAAATCTCCGCCACGGGTCCGTCCGTGCTGATCGGTACTTTTTCAGGAATGCTGCCGTCTGCTGCTCCTTGTTGACGCGGGGCTTTCCACCATGTAAGCTCTGGGCGCATTTGCAGCAAACGCTCTCCAGACCGCCCGGTTTCTCGGATTCCCCGGTATCTACATCTTTTCGGAAGCGTGCCCCTAGCATTGCTTGCCGAGCTGGCCGGGTCTCTTCCCCTTTTGGCCGAGTCGGTGGGATCGCCGTTTCCACTCCTCTCCGGCGCGGGGGTTGGCGCGAAGGGTGGGGAGCGGGCCATCAGACTGCTCTTCCGAAAAGCAGACGCATCTGCCTTGCCTGGTATTTCCTTCTGGTTAGGTCCATTACCTAGCGGGGCGGCCAATTCAGCTACCGCCTCGAAAGGGTGTGTTGGAGTGTTGGGTAGGGCCTCCAGAATCCGTGCCCTAGCCGTGGGTGTTCCCACGGGTGGATTTCCGTTTTTGTGGCTGCCACTTGGAGTAATTTTGTTTTTTTCCGACATTCCACTTTACAGTTGCATTGTCGCCCAATGCTTGGCTGCATTTTATACCTTCTGCCAAGTTTTGAAGCTGCCGGCCACTATGGCTCCGCCATAGCGGTGGGGATGGCAATCGGTCCGATCCGTGACCTTCTACACCCTTCGGCTTCGCGAGCGCAGAATTTAGACTCCTTGCCAAGGATCTCGAGCGGCAGCCCGGAATAATGTGCCACGCCTTCCGCAGCAATCGGTTGCTGAAGCTCGTAGCAAGCAGCTTTTGGCACAGTGCAGAGTTTTCTCCACGGGTGGCGCTGGTGTGCGGCGCTGGTGTGCGGCACCGAAACGCTGCCAGACTCGCGCGATGCGGTCGTTGCGCTACACTGTTCTGCAGCTGATCGAGCAGGTGGTACAGCGGACTGCTGCCGTGACCGGCTAATATGTGTGGGCGGCCCCATTTGACCCGAGAGTGTGACGACGGAAGAGATGGCAAGAGAAAGTTTATGGGAAGTAACAATCCCCTCGGCCGTCAGCCCGCGGGCGGACAGGGGGACTTACAGGTGAGAAATCACCTGCCGTAACTGTTCGTACCGTTGGAAGTGCGACTATAGTCTCCCTGTGAGGGCGGCTGGAAGCAGGTCCCTGTAGGTCATGTCTCTGCTGTGGATGCTGACGAATGGTAGTCGGGCGGGGAGAAGAAAACTCCTGCCCAAAAAATTACCCCAATCCAAGGTGGAACAGCATATGCCGAGAGATGCGTGTCCGGGGGGTGCTTGGACGTTAGTATGCGGATTCTGGTGGACCGGCCGACCCATCAGTTTCAACTAGGCTTACCACGGTATGCGGGCTCTACCGTGGCGGACCATCCCCCACCCAGCATACTCGTTGTACCAAATATGTACTCTCTAAATAACATAAACAAAACCGTAGGTGGCCGTCAGACCTCAAAGTCGGCAGTGTACCCCCCTCAAACAACAACTCGAAGACGCATAGCGGTCGAGTGTGTAACAAGGAGGAGGAGAGCTCTACAGAGCGCCACCATCAGGGGACCAGTGCTACTGGTAAGGGCGAACCGATGGGCCCGCCGAGCGGCGCGATCGGGGGCAGTACTGACACCAACGACAGGGGTGAGTTTCTTTTTGATTTTATCCTTGCATCCAAATTGCTGGTGGGAAACTCGGGTGATGAACCCACCTTCATTATTAAAAACCGTGGGGAGGTATTGGATATCACCCTTCTCTCTGAATCCCTTAGGGATACCCTGAAGTCATAGAGGGTGCTGGAGAAGCACTCCTTCTCTGACCATAGGTATATACAATTTACACTGGGCTTCGATAGATTCAATCCAGTCACCTTTCAGAACCTCCGGAGGACCGACTGGAAGAAATATAGGTCCCAGCTAAGTAAGATCCTTAAGCCCCCTCCAGCCCCAACCCACTTGGACTACTGTCCAGAGGGGCTGGAGCGACTCGTTAGGACTTTCACCGCCGCTTGTAATACGGCTCTAGATAGGTCCTGCCCCGTAGTAGACATGGGGGAAGACTGGGAGGAAGCCACCATGGTGGTGTAAGGAACTAGGATGCCTCAAGAAGAATAAGAGGCAGTCCTTCAACCTAGCCAAGATCGACAACACAAACGCATCGTGGCGCCTTTATAAATCTAACTTGTCCCTATACAACAGGGAACTGAGAAAGGCCAAAAGAAGGGCCTGGTCTGACTTTTGCTCAGGAATCCAGGACTACTCTGAGGCGTCTAGGCTGTGGAAGGTCCTTTCGACGACACCCGGGCTTCGTCAAACGTCTTGACGACAGCTGGACGACCTCCAGTAAGGAAACCCTCGGGGTTCATTTAGATGCCCACTTCCCCGTTAGCTCTTTCCTGAATAGCCCACCTAACCCCTCGACTCGGTGGGGTCCGTCTGAAGTGGCATACCTCCTTTCTGATAGTAAATTTAAATGGGCAATTAACAGCTTTAGCTCATATAAATCCCCCCCCCCCACACTGGGGGGGTCAACCATCTCCAGACATGTCAACAGAGGCACACCTCTCCCCTCTCCTATGGAATGTGGCGGTCAACGAACTGCTCCAAGGTATAGAAGAGGGCGGCTGTCGTGTTGTGGCCTACGCGGACGATGTTGCCGTGGCCTTCACGGGAAAATTCCCGCAAACCCTCTGTGAAGCCTCCGGTTCCTGGTGGATTGGACGGCCAGGTCCGGCCTGGGAGTAAACCCAGCGAAGACCGAACTGGTGCTTTTCACGAGGAAATACAAAATCCCAAAAACAACACCCCCTAAGCTCTGCGGGGTATCTCTCCCCCTGAAAAATCAGGCTAAGTATCTAGGTCTTATCCTGGACAGAAAAACAAAAAGGCCACAATTGCGCTCTATCCCTGCCGTAAGGCTACCGGGCTAAAATAGTCCGGCTATTATTCGCCCGATATTCTCTACGGAGTGGCAATCTGGTTGCCAGCTATAAAGCGCTCCACCTGCCAGGGCAAGTTAAGGAAAATCCAACGCATAGCTGAGATCTGTAGGGTACAACCTTCCCTCTTCAGCCGGAGAGGGAGTCAGTTGACATGCCCTTGGCCACTCGCAGACTTCTATGTAGGGAGCACTTCCACCTCATCGCGGATAGGAAATGGGAAAACCTAATCTCCTGCCGCCATTCTAGAATGGGCGTGGCCAGATGCCAATCAGCGAAACGCTCAAAGGAGCTACTGTAACTAAGCAGGGAAAGCTGCGCCTTTGCCGTTAGGGCTCTTACCGGTCACTGGCTACTTGGAGCACATGCATCTTGGATCTCGCAGAGCTGAGCGAGACATCACCAAGGTAGATATCCCGATTCATCCAGGGATCGGGTTGGTCCTCTCACACGTAGGATTGGTCATCGGCCCATGAGAACCTGCATCGTACGGGGGATCTAAGTCTACGCGGCATCACAAGGAGCCTCCTTAGGCTCAAGTGGACGGACCGGCTCTCTGAGGGATGACTTCCCCGGGCCTCAGGAGCCATGTCTCGTCAGATGAGTCTGTAGAATGCACTCCCCCTTCATCCTGGCTACCGTATCACTTTTTTCCCCTAGGGGCACTGCTACAGCGCGACCGCGCGGGCGACCGTTCGCCGTGAGTTCGTCAACCAAGTGTAGGAGAACCTAGGTGGCCAGATCTGTGTGGACAACCTGGTCGATTTGATTCTTGTCAGCGATGCTAATTGGCAGGAGCTGAGCAACTCTGCTGCGACGGTGATGTCCAGACTTCGAGTAAAGGATCGCCGCAGGAAAGGCGTAATAGGCTAATGGGGGCAATGTTTTCGCGAAGTAATGCTTTGCGGCCGTACCGCGAGGGCTTCGTCCCTATTTTAGCCACACGGAATGCCCACCTCGCTTTACTTTCTCTGAAGCGCAGTTTAAGGACTTCTACTACACTCTGGGGGATCGCTTGATAGCTGCAGGAGACTATAACGCCAAACACACGTACTGGGGATAGCGCCTCGTGACTCCCAAGGGAAGGCCAATTTATAAGGCACTTATAAAAGTGAGCAAAAAATTTGACCATTTTTCTCCTGGTAGCCCCATATATTGGCCTGCAGACCCCAGAAAAATCCCAGATATAATTGATTGGCGGTGACAAAAAACATCCCACGTGTGGATTAAGAACTTCAAAGCCAACCTACAAAATTAACAGTTGGTTTTGGAAAAAAAGCGTTTACGACGAGCGGTGCAAGCCAGCAGATCGCCATGCTCAAAGCAACGTCTAACTAAAGCCAACCGCAAACTTAACCGGGCTCTGAAACAAGATGCTGAAAACGAACAACAGAAATATGTAGAAAAACTCTCGCCATCTAGTACAAAGAATCCCTTGTGGAAGGCTCACCCCAATCAAAGCTCTGCGTCACACCTATAAGGAGTTCTTCAGGGTGCTGAGCCCACAGCGACAAAGATAGAGCCAACACATTTGCCCTACACCTCAGGGGCGTCTTCCAGCCGAACCCCGCAGCAAATGATTATGTTCTTCCGCAAATCCACCTTGAAACGCAATCCACGCCAACTACATTGCGGCCGAACGAGATCACAACAGTCATCAGGCGGTGACCTAATAACCAAAAAAATGATAATGGAACTCCCGTACTGTACTATCTGTGTCATCTGTAAACTCTTCAATGGAATCATAAGTCTCTGCTTCTACCCAAGTAAATAGAAAAAAAAAAAACAATTAGTATTATGTTACTGAAGCCCGGAAGAGATCATTCATGCTTATTCAAGTTTATTATCATGCCTGTCCAAATTATTCGAAAAATTCTTTCTAACACGCATAATACCATATATGGGAGCCCACTGCATTACCCCAGCCCATCAATTTGGCTTGAGAGAAAAACACGGAAGTATCGAGCAAGCAAACAAAATAACATTATCATCATAAACTCCTTGAATCCTACTTCTACAACAGAGCCTTCGCAGTGAGGTGCAACACATCAATTTCCGACATCTACACTATCGAACCTGGAGTCCCACAAGGCAGTGCACTTGAGCCAACGAGTGACCGACTAACAACATTCACCTTCCCTGACGACACTGCGCTCCTTAGCCGCTCCAGATGCCCAGTCTGTGCAACAACCCAACTCGCCCACTACCTAATGGTAGTCGAGATGTGGCTTTCTGACTGTCGTATTAAAATAAACGAACAAAAGTGTAAACACATAACGTTTACTCTTAACAGAAAAACTTGCGCTCCGCACTGCCTGAATAGCACGCAGATCCCCCAAGTAACTGAAGTAACGCTTCTAGGCATCCACCTCGACAGACTTCTAACATGGCGTAGACATATCGAATGCAAGAAACTACACCTAAAACTGAAAGCCAGCAGCCTCAACTGGATTATAAACTCCCGATCGCCCTAGTGAAATTTGCACGAAGTAATCCTAGTTTCCTATTCCACCAGGGATTGTCCCTGCTGGATCTATAGATCTTTCGGGTCAGCTTGCATGATATGCATCCAAGACCATATCCTACTTCTATTAAGAGTTGCTCAAGATCCGAATGTGATGTCCAGTACTTCATCCGTGGGTTCAGCCCCCTCATTGAAAACTGTAAGGTCCCTAGATACAAGATAATCAAGTAAACACTCACCTCTATACCTCTCACCACCCTAGCAAGTGATCATCACCGCTACTAAATCTCTGTTGAGAAATTGAGAGAGACAAAGAAAGTTGATCAATCCCCTGCTTAGTCAGTGCCGTCGTAATTGAGCCTGGGAGAATGTTGTTGAAGGCGCCCTCTATATCCAGAAAGGCGACGAGTGTGAACTCCCTTTCGTGGAGCGATTTTTCTATGATGTTGGTAAGCAAATGGAGTGCTGTCTCTGCCGACGCAGCCACTGTACATAGTGAACTGTCGCTGACCTAGTGAACTGTCGCTGACCTATACGGTCGAAGCCACCGATAAACCTTTGAACTGCTACAGGAATCAAATAATCATGGATGAAGCAGTCCAGCCCTCACGGCGACATTTTATTGTTTTTGGAAACAAAAACAGACACATTATCAACTTTGATAATAAAGATTCGGTGCTGGTATTGATTAAAGAGGTTGTAAACGTAAATGTTGTTAATGCTGTTTACTGCAACTTCCCCACATTAGCATGCAACCAGCAGGCCTTGCTGACGGAATTCCCAGCACCCAAATTTTGGCATTGCAAAAACTTCGTGAATGATATTTTTGATGCAAATGGGCAGAGGGAAATTATTACCTGCGAGCACAACCGCGGCCACAGGGCTGCCCAGGAAAATGTTAAGCAAGTCCTTCAGGACTACTATTTTCCAAATATGGCTT
This sequence comes from Drosophila nikananu, assembly GCA_008042635.1. Taxonomy (NCBI): domain Eukaryota; kingdom Metazoa; phylum Arthropoda; class Insecta; order Diptera; family Drosophilidae; genus Drosophila; species Drosophila nikananu. The sequence continues at coordinate 19,323 of VNJV01002357.1, forward strand.
GACTCTCAAACGAGGTGGTTATAAATTGCAAAACATGCACCAAGGCTAAGTACAACAGGCACCCCAATAAGCAAGAATTGGGTATCACCCCAATTCCCTCATATGCGGGCGAAATGCAACTACTCCACGGATAAAAAGTTATTTGTAACCTATGTGGATAAAAACTCTAAGTTCGCCGTAGTACTGCCATTAAATTCCAGGGCCATAATCGACGTACGCAGCCCCATTCTACAGTTGGTAAATTGTTTTCCAAACACCAATACTATATACTGCGATAATGAGGCATCTTTTAATTCGGAGACCATAACCAATATGACATTGACATCGTCAATGCACCCCTTTTGCACAGCAGCTCGAACGGGCGGAGTGGAGCGATTTTACAGCACCCTAACGGAAATAATAATAATAATAATATTTAAAGAGGTTTGTGCACTGCGACCACTAGGGTCTATTGTGCCCTCGTCCTAGTGTATGAGCTATAGCTTCTCGAGCAGTTCAATCGATCGCAAGAATGCGATGATGTCGCCTGGTCGAAGAGCCCTAATTTCCTGCGTGGTGAGTGTAAGGCCCCCAAACTGGGCCAGCCTCAACCGACTGACAGCTGGGCACTCCTCAAGTAGGTGTTCTGGAGTCTCCTCTCCTTCCAGGCAAAGCCTGCAAAGACTGTCCCCCCCTATCTTGAGATTGTAAAGATGCTTGCGCAGTCTGCAGTGCCCGGTCAGGAAACCCGTGACCATTCGGAGAGATCCTTTGCTCAACTTCTAACAGCCCTTGGTCCTCTTGCTATTGTAACTACCTAGCAGACGTTAACTCTGCCTAGCCCCTTTCGATGACAGCCAGAAGTCTTCGCAGGCAGTCATGAGATCCACACGACTGCTCTGGCTAATGACTCCTGGCCCTATTCCACAGAAGGGCTCCGGACCGTAAAAGGGTGTACTCGCCCCTTTTCTAGTCATTATGTCGGCCACTTTATTGCCGGGGATACCCGCATGCCCTGGTAGTCAGTATATGGTTACACTATTGTTCACACCCAACTCATTGAGTGTTCCTAAACATTGCCAAACTAGTCTGAAAAAAATCTTATGTGCACTGAGTGGTCTGATTGCTGCCTGACTATCTGAGAAAATGGCTGTCTCTCCGATTGTAACCCCGCTCAATATTGAACGAGACACATCGCGTGTTCTTCTGAATGGGCAAGTGAGCATAGCGCCCGAGATGCACGTCCAGGCAAGTCTCAGAAGTTTGCCCAGTTGCCTTTTCGTGACATCAAGGTTAGCGCGATTCGCCCAAACCGCAGCCCTGTAACTGACTATGGGCCTCACCATAGCAACGTATATCCACCGTAGGATCTTTGGAGACACTCCCCAATTTTTCCCTGCAAGAGATCTACAGCTCATTAAGGCCATAGTGGCCTTGCGAACAGCATGTTCCACATGTTGTCTCCTTATTAGCCGCTTGTCTAGGATGACTCCCAGATATTTGACTTCAGTGGAGATCGGTATCTTTGTGCCCCAATGGCAATGGGCCGAATGGATTTCAGCTTGTAGCGATTGGTAAAGGCGACAACTACGGTTTTCGCTGGATTGATATTCAGCCCCACGTCTCTGCACCAGTCTAAGGCCCAGTGTGATCCTGTCGCACAATGTGCTTTCAAAATTGCCTTTACAGATTAAGGTGATGTCATCGGCATAGCCTTGACATTCAATCCCAATTGCTGTTAGTTTAACTAGAGGCTCGTCCACCACGAGGCTCCAGAGTAGTGGTGATACGACACCCCCCCGGAGGACAGCCTCTGATGGTTTCAGCTCTAACAGTCACACTGTTGACAGTGACTTCTGCTATTCTGCTATCAAGGAGTTTGCCCAGCCAGGTCGTAAGACCCCTCTTAACTCCCCTTCTACAGAGTGCTCTTACCACAACATCATGAGCTGTGTTATTAAAAGCACCCTCAATGTCCATAAAGGCACAAAGGCCTTTTGGCCTTTACATAGCACTGTAGACTGTCAAAAAGGCTCAAGAGAGACGATTCAGGAGACTTTCCTTCTCTATAGGCATGCTGATGCGCATGAAGAGGACTTCGCGCAAAGTTCGAATTTCTAATGTGGTTGTCCACAATCTTCTCAAGGGTTTTCAGCAGGAAGGAGGTTAGTCTGATCGGCCTGAAGGATTTGGGATGAAAGGGTGGCATCACACCCTAGCAGTAGGGGTAGCCTGTTGTTCCTGCAATGTTGCACCAGATCCTGAACCTCTGATGGGGAGATATCCGACACGTCTCCTTGGAATTATGCGGACGCCACCACAATACTCCCGTGCTCGCTATTGATCATCACCGCTACTAGATCTCTGTTAAGAAATTAAGAGAGACAAAAAGCTCATTGAGCAGCCCAAGGGATAGGCCTCTGATTGCATCTCGGTGGGTGTCTGCTCATCATCGGATGGCTCCTTGTCGCTGGTTGGCTCCTCTACGCCGCTCATGTGTGGGCGCGTCAGGTCCTGCCCCTCTAGAGAGACCGAGTCCAACTCGGCCTCCACTGCTGCCAAGGCCTTGGCCTCGCTGCCTCGTCCGTGGGGCAGGAGGTTGCAACCTTGGCTGCAGCCGTTGAAGTGCCAAGCACATCGATGACGTTAGCCTCAGTGGACACCTCCGCCTCCGTAGATTCCTGCTTTTTATGCAGGCGGCATTTCAGCTGGCCGAACCTATAGCTCACCAGCATCTCGCTCTTCTTGAGGAGTGCGAGCGCCTCCTCATCCGGGCCTAACATCAGCACCTTGCCGCCCTTCCACTCCAGGTGTCGGATGTCATACCAGGTCCCGGAGAGCAGGCCCTTGTTCTGCTCATTGAGCAGTCCAAGAGACCTCTGCATCGTCTCACCAGTCGTACGGGGCAGGTGGACTGTGACGATGTTCGTCGCCGGCAAGTCATCCTGCTGGCAGGTGCGGAGCTGCACATCCACCTTGGTGTTGATGCTGGGGACCGTCAGCTCTTGGCATCGCTGTCCATGCAGTCCGCTAATAGCAGACCATCACGAAACTGGATGCCGTTAAAGTTAAGAGCCGCGGTCCAGCCTTTCCTCATCTCCTCGACGAGGGCCTGCTCCACCGCCGGCAGGTCATCCTTCGTCAGGAGCCTCCTCGGGAAGTCCCCCGCCTGTATTGCAAGGTTCGTGCCCTTATCTACACTGGTGTATGAGGCCGCCTTCGGACGCTTCTCGGCTACTTCTTCGGTTGCAGCCTCGACCTTATGGAAGAGGGTGTTCGACCTCGCTCGCCTGCGAGACAGCCGCCGGGGCAATGCCGGGCACGGGTCGCTTTACACGCCTGACTTGAGGGGAGGCCGTTTAAAGACTTGCCCAGGTCTCGGTAGGGAAGTAGAGTCAGGAATTGTGGATAGAGGATTCACGAGAGACTGCCGCTGGCATTAGCCGTACCTTAGTACGTTAGGGTGGTGTCTACTTGATGCACCAGAACAGCCAAGGAATATACATCAGCAAATACTCTGCTGATCTTGCCTTGGTCTGATGCACACTTACCACTCTTTTGTGCTATACCCGACCAGATAAACAATATCTCCTAGGTCACTTCAAAAGTTAATTCACTTTTGCCAATTTTTGTCAATTAACGAGTGATTGTCCATGAATAAAGACCTTTTCTTGAACATGCGTCTATTAAGACAAAATAAAAGCATCACAGTAATAAACATTGAAAGTGCTGGACATGACGATAGTACACTTCAACGTCACAGCTCCTAGTTACCAAACACAATTGGAGCTTTAATTGTTGAACCATCTAATTGGGGAAAAACTAACAGAGAACAGATTTGGGTTTTTAGTAATCTCAAAGGATCATTATGTAAAAACTGGATGATATAGAGAAGGATTTGATGAATTCATTGTACTCGTATAAATATAATGAGATTAAAAATATAATGAGATTAATAAAAAGGAACCAGTTCAGAATTCAACTGCATAATGACCACATCATTAACAATTGCTTTAAATGGGAATACATCTGTACTAACCGAAAATTTTTTTCGACAAATTGAACTAAAACGTAACTCTGAATGTGCTTTAATTGATTTTTATACATTCAACTCTATCCCAAATGTTGACAAGGGAAATAATATATTTCAAGTTGGTAATAAATAAATTGAAATACCCGTCGGCTCATACGAGTTTGGTGAAATTATAAAATATATTATTAATAAACTGAGGCAGTACAATCTTTAAAATGAAATTAAATGTAACATGAACACATTACAAATTTAAGTCAAAAATAAATTCTATTAGATTGGAATGCAACAGTATTAGTGACTCAGATGTGGGAAATAGAGCAAGCCAAATGCTTCATGAGTTTGGAACAAATGCCCCCCCTGGATATAAAGTGAACGTCACGCCAGAAAATTTAATTTATTTGCCTGTCAAGACCAGAGACGCAGGATCGAAATACTAATAACTGATCAGGACCGAGATTAGATAATTTTGCCTGGAGAAACTGTATCCATTCGACTCCACTTACGACCAACAGAATGATTATTTATTATAAAAACTCGTCACATCGCTCATTTGATAGCATTGGCAAATCTAAAGTTGAAGTGAAAGCATCATCATCATCATCATCGCTTTCTCGAAGGCCTAAAACTCATCGTCCTGCTCTCACATTGGGATTTAATATTAGATAAATAAAGTTTATAAACTAAATGACATTTTTTATGTTCAAGAACAACTTGCTAATGATCAAAGCATTGTTTAAAAAGAATATCATTCTTATTATCCATATCAACAAAACTTTAAGGCGAATGATGAAGTCCGTATTACAATTCAAGGATTTGTATGTCTTGCCATGTGAAAGTTTTCTCCACTTTGAAGGAACACATACCAAAATTATTGGTACAAATTAAGGAATGAGTATAATTTCTGGATGAAATAAGGTATGAGTTAAACGGATGTGAATTAGATAGGACACGATTTACTATAATTACAACAGCTAGTAAGAATTTTCTATCAGTCGGTCAACAGAAAGGAGTTCTTTACCGGAATGCTGGGTGGAGTAGTGGAGACAATATCCCTTCGGGAAGACATTTCAGCTTTTCTGTACGCCTAAAAATGTTGATGGGATTCTGTGAGGCCGACAAGAATTTTTTTTATTGGACGTTGATGCACTTAGATTCAAGTGGCCCGTACGACACCAAGCATGTGCCTGTTTATGTTAGGTGTTAGCGGGCGCGAAAATTTGAAAATATAGGAGGTATACGAGGAAGTGACTACTGGCGTGCTGCCAGTTTGTTTTCCTGCATGCGTACTAAGTGGTTAAAATTAAAGTTTTTAGTTTGGGAAAGCTAAATACATTTGACGTTATTATGTACAAATAGTTATAATTTGCATATAAGGCTCTAAAGGGTTCATGCAATTCAAAAGATGTCCTACAGTGGCGCAGCACTAAGGGAATATAGGATCTAGTATTTCTATTCGGTGCGTGAAAATTTAGCTGACCCAACAAGTAAGAACTTTCCACGTCACCGTGGATAAGGTTAAAAATGAAGGTGACGCCAAGCATGGTTCTCAGGTTAGGTAAAGATGGTCATTTAATAAGGAGGAGTATACTAGAGTACTAGAGTAAGGGTGCATCAGACCAAGGCAAGATCAGCAGAGTATTTGTTGATGGATATTTCTAGGCTCTACTGGTGCACCAAGTCGACTCGTAGGTGAATATCAATATGATAGACACCACCTTCTCTTTGGGAGAAGGTCCTCCGCGTGGTACCTCTTGGAAACGTACTACGGTACGGCTAATGCCAGCGGCAATTCCCTCTGAATCCTCCATCCAATAATTCCTTTGACTCCACTTCCTAACCGAGACCTGGGTAAGTCTTAAAACGACCTCCCCTCAAGCCAGGCGTGTTACGCGACCCGTGCCCGCTGGCTTACAGGTTCGCAGCTGAGGGGTTAATCCAGCTGTGTCCGAACGGAGCCTTCTCAGGGCCGGGCAACCCTGGGTCGCAAGATGCCTTGCCTCCCCCCCTCTGGCCCGCTGCGCTTGCCAGGTCGAGCAACGCGGGCGATCATGAAATGAAAATAGACAGAAAATACCGAGCTTCGGAACTCCCGGGAGAGGATAAACCCCTTTTGTCGGAAGAGGACGAGGAGGAGTTGCTAATGCCTAGGCAGGGCTTAGCATCTCAAGCAACGTCGGATATTGACGAAGACGAGCTGTTGAGGCCAAGCCCGGTCGCCAACACTCCGTTGATATCCGAGGGGGGCGCTAGTACTAGCACTCCCCAAGCCAACTCACATACAGGTGTGGCTCAGTTGAGCACCACCGAAGCCAACCCACAGCGCACACACCAAAAGAGGCGTGCTAGGGCACACAGGGCCCGCTTTATTCTAAGCAAGATTGCGAAGAATGAGGCTGAGGGCAAGGTGGACCCGAGAGACGCCGCAGATAAGGCGAAATTCCTTGCAGAGATTGCGGAATTCGAAGCTTACCAGAAGGCTAACCCCGAGGCGTTCCAACCCCCGAAGGCAAAGCGTGAACGATCACAGGATGTGAGCGTTAGCGCACCTAAGAGGGCCAAGGACGCTCAGGGGAAAGCAAGAGCTACATCCTTCGTCAAGAAAACGAAGAAGTTCAGCGAGGTGGCCAGTGACGGTCTGGCTATGGCGCTGGTTGATGAGTAGGAGCTACTGGAAAAGGTGGACGACACAAATAAGTTGTTGGATGACCTTATCATCGACGACAAGTCGCCCAACAAGTCCACACCGACGAACACCAATGCCGAGAGTAGTGCAAATTAACCTGAAGCGCATCTCGCACGCTTCGGCTAATTTGTCTATCCTTCTAAGGGAAAAGGATATCGACATTGCGCTACTCCAAGAACCATGGACCAGGAACGAGTAAGTTTCGGGTCTGACATTACCAGGATACACACTACTGTACACAAACTCGACAGGTAGACCGAGAGCATGTATAGTAATAAAGAATCATTTTAACGCTTTTCTGTGTTCTAATCTCAGTACATCGAATCTAGCAGTTGCCAGATTCGTGACAACGGATGGGACAGGAGTGCTAATCTCCTCGGCATACATCGCCCATGACGAACCGGCTCCGCCAGAACCGGTAGTCAAGCTGATGCAACGGGCCGAAGACACTGAGACAACCCTGGTGATCGGGTGCGACGCGAACGCGAGACACACGCTCTGGGGAAGTTCCGAAACCAATGATAGAGGTGAGTCACTTTTTGATAATATTATATGCCGTAACGGAAGGAAATACACCAGCCTTTATATTTCCGAGCACGGAGGTCTTTCAGGGGTGGGAGGAGGTGCTAGATCTCACCTTACTCGTAGAACATAGCCAGTATACAATAGAGAACTGGAATGTGTCGCTGCAACATTCTTTTTCCGATCACAGGTACATATTTTTTGAGTTGGTCGGCACCCATAACTCGCAAAGCGACACCGAGACGCAATCCAAGGAAGACAAACTGGGGCAAATTCAGGGATATTGTCCACGTAAGGTTAGCAACAGGAGGATTAAAGAACAATCTTCGGCAAAGGCCCTCGATAACGAAGTAGAGGACCTTACGAACATATTAAACAACGACAACAATGCAAGGTGTCATTTTCAAAGAAACAGTAGGGGAAAAGTGGCAGTCGTGGACACCGTGGGGGTTGTGGACACCCCTGTGTAACTTTTGACACAGGACAGATAGGACGGATCTTTCAAATGTCATGTGTGCGCTATTGAAGCTCGATTGTTTTGTGCCAAATACCAAACGGAACGGACGCGCCTGCTTTGTGTCCCGGAAAAATGAATTTTTTTACGGTGAAAAAAATCACAAAAGTTTTATTGCACGTTTTTAAAAGTGTCACCGTGTGAAGTGTGTTAATTAAGAAGGTAAGTGCAATAGATTTTTTTACGTGAAATTTAGTTATGTTTAAGATTCCACACCGGGTTTGGACAAAAGTTTCACAATAAAATTTTTTTTCATATGATTTTAAAACGACTGCTTGAGGCAGTTGTGGACACTGAAATGTCGGGGGTGTTGGACACCCAATTTTTTTTTGACAAATTGTAAAATATCGCCGTTGATGTCAACATAAATTATTTTTATAGTAATAACATTAATAACCTTGAATTATAGGGCGAGGTAAATAAGTAAATATATTTTAATAATGGTTTTATAATTTTCTTCGATGTTTTTAGTCATGTCGCTCAAGAAAAAGTCGAAGTTTTAACAGTTTTGAAGCAGAAGGCTGACGAACGTGCATCGAAAAAAGCGGCTTAAAC
>VNJV01002358.1:0-27932 GCA_008042635.1 Drosophila nikananu
TCAGGCTTATTTACAAAGTTATTTCATTAAATATAAATATATAAACTAAATGTTATGCAAAGTTACTTGGTTTTCTTTCAGTGCTGCGCCTGACTTTGGTCCCCCGTTACACCGAGGAGTTATTAGTTAAGTTTTTTGGGCTACAAACCCCAGGACCCATTTCCCGCTCACATCATGAGGCTGAGATTGAAAATTGTGTACAAATTTTTGGGTTTCTGTTTGAGCAGCTGTGGGGGCTGGGTTTTAGCTTGGGTCAACTATTTGCACAAAAAATATTGATTGTTGCATGTAAATTGACTTAAATATGGCTGGGGCCACACACTTGTCCCATCCGGAGGAGGAGAGCTGTGTGTGTGGGTACGATTTTATCTGCTGGTAGTTGTTGGCATTGATGAGGTTGCCGGAGGAGTTGTGGGTTGTGTGGCAGCCTTTTCACTGCTGCTGGCCATTAGAATTTCTCTCCCCTTGAACCCTGCCCTCAAATGGCAACGCAATGCGGTCGAATTTGGAGTTTTCTGGACCTGAAAATGGGGAGAGACGACTCCCTCCTTGGCTGTATGTTTGTGATTATGAGGTGTACTCACTTGTGCAGGAAAAAGGGTATACGAGTGGTGTGTGTTTATAGCTTTAGGCAGTCTCAAGATTTTCCAGCATTGCTGCTAATTATGTTCACTTGAACAGCCACTAAATCATAAGAGGTTTTCAGCGAAATATTCTAGTGTTTTCAGTTTCACTCCTCATCGTTCTGGTTTAATTACCTTTCTTAATTTCTTACTTAATGCCTCGTAATTGCTCACACTTTACCATATCACATTTCTCTCTTTTTTTTAAGCCACTCGATTTGCGTTGGAAGTTGGCTAAAGGGCCATTCATTCAACACATCGCATTGAATATTTTCGAGTGCGTTTATCATTAATAATGGGTTCATAAAAAACTGTAAATTAAGTCGTAACCGCTCCTTAACCGATTCATAATTTATTAAAAGCACACTCAAACATATTTAATGGCCGATCAAAAGATGCGGTGTGCAATGGATATAAATTTATAGTGGCTTTTGATTTAAACCAGAGTTCAGAGTAAATATATTTGTAAATGTGAAACGCAGGCCACTTAATGTTTATATTTTATAATAGATTTACTTGCACAAGTTGTATAGTATAATTCAAAAGAGAGAGATAGTTTGGGGAACCAAGCCAACGAGTGTCTCGAAGGAAACTGCTGCAGGTCCTGCTCCTGCGCCAGTCTGAGGTCCTTTTCCGGCTACATCTGTTGCCAATTTATCAAGGGCATCCGCCTGTGTGTGTTTGTTTTTGCCCAGCTCTGGTTGATTGCCATTGCTTTTTGCATTGATTTAACTTTTGCTGATTTCTGCGTAGCGCTCTCCCCGTCGCCTCTCCCCAAGCAGCCTCCTCGGAGGGCTTTCTGCAGAGCTCCCTCCCCTGTTGTTGCTATAATTCGATTAGATTTTGTTTCAGATTACAGATTCAATTTAAATTTCAATCATGAATTGTAGCATTTTGCGATGCCATGACCAGAGGGGATTCTGCAGGACCCAGGACTTGGGTCTCTGGGTCTGGGAATGGGAATGGGAATGGGAATGGGCATGGGCTGCGTGTTTGCGGTTTGATTTAGATTTCATGCTTGTTAACACATCGTTTGCAGGAGCAGGAATAGTTCCCTCGGTCTCTCTCTCGACCCTTTGGAATTCATAAGCAAAATGCGAAAAGCGAAAGGGATCGGGATCGGGAAAAGGGAAAGGATAGGGGAAAGGGAGAGAAGCTAGGGAAAGCTAGGGAAAGGCCAGGGGTCCTGTCTGGCTTCTGGCCAAATCCAATCAGCCAGCAATTGCAATATAAACGCGTTGACAAGGAATCCGGAGGACTGAGCCAATGCCGCCGCCCCACCTGACGACAGTCACCCCGAAAGTCCAAGGCGGCGAAACAAAGGACGAGGCGGTTGTAGGGTAGTGTAGTGCAAAAAGTTGCCCCGGATGCCAGGAGCCGCCACTGCCGAGGAGTAGGACAAAAGCCCGAGCCACGCACAGCCCCCCCAACTCAGTTCCCCGCTCCATACAAGTTAAATTTTGTGGAAAAATGCATTCATGTGCATCGAGCAGTGAATCCGATGGAGCCTGCAACGACGTTGCCACTCCCCCAGCAGCGTGTGTGGTGTGTGTGCTTACATGTGTCGAAGTTGCATCCGCCAAAGCTCATTCACACATCCGGCTCTGGCCAGGATCCACCGCCATCCGCCAGCCGCCATCCAGCATCCGACATCCAACATTCGGCGTTCCCCGTTCCCCGTTCACCATCCCTGCTAGCCGACGGTCCTCTGTCTTGTTGCCATTGGCAACATTTCATAAAGGAAGCGCCACAATGCGAGGCGCTTAGAAATATTGAGGGGAGTCCAAATGCACTGCAGATGCACTGGCAGAAAGAGGGGGGTAGGGAGGCTCGGCTCAACCCTAAGAATTATATTTCGAATAATTTAAACAGGTTGAAATAAACAAGAAACGGTTTTAAATAAGAATATTCAAAAGCCCCTCTAAGACAGATTGATTTATAAAGCGATTAGTGAGTGAGTTAAATATATTGTTATATTTATTTTATATTAAATAATAATATTCAAAAGCCCCCCTGAGAAAGATTAATTTATAAAGCGATTTACAATTATTACTTATGCTTTTAAAATATATTTTTAAATAACTTTCAAGTGCACACTCTAAACCTTTCAGTGTCCTGTGTCTCCTGTCTCATTTTGCCGCTGCCTTTGACATTTTCGTGCAAGTATTGAAAACATATTGAATGCTATAAATCTGCCTCGACCACTCCACCCCCCCCCCACAGATACGCTTTTCACTTTCCACTTTCCCCAGCCAGAGTCCCGGACACAGCAACAAATGACCGTCCATATGGCAAAGTGTTGGCATATGGAGCCAGAGAGTGTTTCAGTCCAGCAAAGAGCTGTGAAAACTGAGGAATCCTAGGTGTGAGCTCACCTCTAAGGACGAATTAAAATACTTCAGGTATAATAATTGAGCCAAGAAGTCTCCCAAGAAAGTCTCCTGTAACTACAACTACAGGCACATTCAAGTCAAATCCTGCACAGTCATGTACTTAGGGAGAAGTTGTTGCCGCACAGGATCATGCCCGGGATCCTGCCACACACACACACACACACACTCGGTTGGCCGGGTCGCCAAGGACTCGCTTGCGGGCTGCCAATCAATGAGTTAGATAAATATTTCCACAGCAAATGGAACGTAATGAAAAGCATGCTTAAGTTGCTCAAAAGCAAAGTCAAACAAGGCAGGCGATGGCCATGGCGATGGCGATGGCGGCGTTGGCGGATTCATCCGAGGAGCAGCCCAGTCGAGTGCATAAAAAAAAGAGAGACAGCCAGGACATCGGCGGGCGAAAGGGGGAGCAGCAGCTGGACCAGCAGCTGGACACTGGCCGATAAGTTATCAAATTGGAGGCAGGACATGGGCCGGGCAATTAATCATCAAGTGGCCACGGTAAATTTCAGCCAGGCTCCCCAGAAAATGTCAAAATGCCAATTAATTAAATTACGCTCGAGGCGAGTCCTCGCCAGCCAAGGCCCACTGTGCCTAGAGGACCCCCTGCCTGCCTCCTTCGTTGCCCTCGCCTCCTTGGGACTCCTTGGCATCCAAGGGTCTGTGGAAATAACAAAGACTAAAGGCGACAACATCGCCGACACACATGACATATTATTCATTTCGCTTGAAATTGACACAAACACTTAGAGCAACAATAACACGCGCCATTTATTCATGCAGCAGCAGCGCCCAGTGACGATGGCCAGGACGAAGGCGGCACATCCTTGCAGGGGGCCAGCTCAGGGGGGAGGATGAAGATGGCGCTGCTCCAGTCTGAAGTCTGTTTGCTGCCGGTCATGCTGGAAACAAAGGACGAGGGACGATAGACAACAGACAAGAGACAAATGTCAAAGGGAAAGCCTGGGAAATAAGTCACAGCGGAAGGATGGAGTCGAGTCGAGTTGAGCATGCAGCAACAATATGTTTCCTTTCCGCCTGCAGTTACCACTTCCTGCTGCTGCTGGGCGAAAAAAAAGGAATGCAGGGATGTCACTGATACACCAGCTGCACAAGGAGCAGGAACAAATATTCGGTCTAATGTGGTTGCAAGTCATAATTATATATAGTATTTCCCTCGAACAGGATCAAGGTCGGTGCCTATTGCCCTTATATCTATATAGTAAAATGGTTGAATGGATGCTTGCTGTAGGCAGGAAAAAAGGTAAGCAACTTAACCAGCCCAAAAGAATGACTTTAGTACAGCTGAAAAGCCTGCTCTTGGCCTTAAGTTTGTTTATATAGTAAGTCAGAAATGGTCGGATCAAGCGACTTTATTATAAACTGCCTTTGGATTAATCAAAATATTACAAGAAAAAATATCTAAGAATATTTTAAGTATAAAATATATTAAACTATTTTGAAATATGGAATTTTGCCATCAAAAATTGCAGCTTTTGTTTTTTATAAAAAAGCAGAAGAAAATAAATATTAAATGTAAAGATAAATTTAAAGAAAACTAATAGTACTTCGTTGTTGTTAACAAATCCAAATAAACGATATTGAAATGTTACAAATTTTATTGAAAAACTTTTATTATCGTGGCATTTTAAAGCAACAACAATTCTTGACTCTTGTCAGTAAAAAATAAATGCAAATCAAGACGTAAAGCTTGTTATAATAAATAAATAATTACACCAGTGCGTATACGTAATAATTTTGAACCTGTGCTATAATTGCTTAAATTAAATTAAAATATACGAATAAGAAATATTTCTGCCAGAATGCTTCCAGGAAGACATCAAAAATACCCCAAAGTTACCCTAATGTCTGCTTTCCTAAATTTTTCTGATTTATTGATTTAAGTACTGAATTTCATTTCAAAAATCTTCTCATTCAATTCTCTTTTGCTGTGCAGCATTCAAAGCCTCTGAAAAGCCGTAATTATTTATATAGACAGCAGAACTTCGGTCCAGAAATACAGCCAGAATTTGATGATTCCCATCGATGTCCATTCCAATCACAGCGCAATGATTGACTCATTAATTTTATTTTGTGTCCAACTGATACTGAAAACGTGAAATGGCGGAAGTGGCACTTAGGCAACAACGTGATTTTTAATGTTCATGACAGGCGATATCAATCGGATGGCTGTTTTACGGCGATATAAATGATTTTGCCTCATCTCAAAGTGTTGGTTTTGTGGCTAAATTAGCAGGGGGATTGTGGCTCCATCATCTGAGTGTGTCAAAGGGACACACCTCAGCAGGTGGAGTGTAAAGCTGATAGTACATAGCAGCTGACTTGGTTCAAATAACCTGTCATAAGAAGCAGTTTTTGCTAAATTCAGCTCTACTATTTAACTTTCTCATATTTTACAGTGCTGTTTTTGCTTCGATTCGATTTAATTACCAGCATTTAGCATTTAACCGCTGCATTGTCCACTGCCGCTGCATGAATTGTGCGTAACCTTTGGCCCACCTGCGTGCCTCCGGGGTGCTTGGCCTCCGTAAACAGTGGCAATGCCATCACTGGCTATCATCGCGACGCCTGCTAACTGGAACTGGGAAGTCGGTCTATTGACAAATACGCAGTAGACGCTTTGTGGCACGTAGGCTTCGCTCCGCATACAGCAGCAAGCAGCAAGCAGCAAAGCAGGCAGCAGGCACGCACGGAGGCAATAACAAAACTGGGGGGAAAGCCCTCTTCGCCCTCTTCGCCCCCACACTCGGCACTCTGACAGGAGAGCAGAGATATGTGTATGTGTGGCATGTCCTTGTAATAGTTGGCATTACAACGCGTCACGCGGAGGAGCGGCTGGAGCTGGGGCCAGGGCCAGGAAATTGATGGCAGGCTAGCAGGATGGCAGCTGCTTTGGGTTTTTATTAACTGCCACCCGAAACGGAGACAAGTGTAAGCGAGCAATTATCTGGCCAACTGTCAGGGAAGAGGTGCGGCCGGGCTCATGACAGTGGCCATTTATGAAATGCCGATCAGAGCCAGGGAACGGTGAAGCTTCGACAGGGGCAGGTGAAGGAAAAGGTAAGGAAAAAGGAATAGAAGTAAAAAAAAACAAGTAGGAAAGCTACAGTCGTTCGTGAACGACTGTTATATACCATGTACCAAAATAGATCGCCGCTTTTGCCTATTGTGACTTTTGCCTATTATAGAAATGTAAACAAACTCGCTCTTTGCAAAACCACCACCATCTCATGCACTTGCGTGTGCAAGACAGAGACAGAGATAACCCCTCCTCTCTTTTTTGCGCACGGGAGTTAGTTTCTTGCGCTCATCTGTTTTGTTGTTGTTTTTTGGGATGCACCTGTTGCTAGCTGCCAAATAGATAGCACACTGATAAGTAAATAACTTTTGTGTTTTTCACCCGATCTTTACCAGATTTTCTGTATTGATACATGTTCTACATATGCATGCCTATGCACAAAAAGAAAGATATATGGTAATATTTGCGGCTGCAAAACGTTTTTATTGATTTGCGGTGGAGTGGTAGGGAAATTTTTAAATCTGAAACAAACTTGATCTGCTTGCAAAACATTCCGACCTACATACCGAATTTGGTGACTCTAGCTCTTATAGTTGCTGAGATCTAGGCGTTGACACAGACGGACAGACGGACAGACGGACAGACAGACAGACAGACAGACAGACATGGCTATATTGACTTGGCTGTTGATGCTGATCAAGAATATATATACTTTATGGGGTCGGAAATGCTTCCTTCTGCCTGTTACATACATTTGCACGAAATTAATATACCTTTGTACCTACGGTATATGGTATAAAAAGAGTATTTTCCTATGTTATATAATAAAAATCTAGAGGAATTGAATACATTTTCAGTTCAGTTGAAAATACAAAAAGGAGCTTTTACCCTGCCAAAATTTATGCTCGCACACACGCCTGCAACTCAAATTGAAGCTGCGCGCAAATAAGTGTCCTGCATAAATTGCCCTCATTTGTGGGGGGCCACCAGGACGAAGGACGAAGTTTCGGCAATTTGCCTTGCCCCCTGGACCTGACCCGAGCAATTGCAGTTACACAGAAAGAGAGAGAGAGAGAGTTGCCCAGCTGCATGCAGCACGGCAAAAAAATAATAATAATATTCCTTAAACATTATTATATTACTGGTATATAAATTAAAATTAAATAAGCAAACATGTGTACATAAATTTGAAGAGTAAGAGCTCCTTAGCTATGGTTGATTCTTGTTTCAAAATCACACCAGAATCTAGAGTCAGAATGAAATTTTCTGCAAAGAAAACACCTTACACTTAATTTAAATCTATAAAGAGTTTAGCCCAGAAGACACTTACAAAAGACAGATGTCAAACAAATTTAATTACAAATTAAAAATAAGAAAATTCTGTGATTTAATTTACTTAACCACTCTAAAACCAAGGTCATACTTTCTCTCAGTACATTGAAACCCTAAAAGAAACCTGGCAAAATGGCCAGCTTAGGTAGCTCAGGTGTCAACTTTTTCCGCAGTCGCCGAAAAATCGTTAATTTAATGGAATCCAACCGAAGACTGGGCCAAGTTTTGATTCGGGCTTTTGGCCAACTTGATTTAATCGCAACTCTGCTCGCAGTCGAGCTCCTAATGAACACTCCTCCTGCCAACCTGTTTATCTAAGCAGGTGACCTCGCCGGCTCCCTCCAGTAGCAGGAGGAGGAGCAGCAGCAGGAGCAGGAGCAGGTCCTGGATCCCGAACCACCATTACCACCACGTGGCCGGAGGCGTCGAGGCAAAAATATGATTCATGTCAGAATTGTCGTGCGTATAAATGAATATTTGAATTATTGTTGCCGTGCTACGTGTCTCGGTGTAGGTGTATTTTTCTGTACACTGTGACAAAAGTCAGTGCGTATGGTTTTCCGTAGAGTTTTTCATAAGTTTGGTATGCATATTTTCCCGCTGTGTGTGGGTGCTGTGCAAGTTCATAAATTATGGCAACTTCCTGGGACACTCGAAGCCACGGAGAACTCCCTGCTTCCAGCTCCGAAACGGAATGCGAATCCAAGTCCACATCACAGTATCCCCAGCGTCCAGATACAAATTCAAATTCGAGTGCACCGAGAAAACGAGAAACGCAGAGGGGAGTTTTGTAAGTTAAAAAAATGTCTTTAAATTTATATTTAAAAGCTAGGAAAATGGGTTTTGTTTTGGGAAGTCATTAAGAAACTTTATAACATGAATTTGTTAATGGCTTAGTTAATGGAAATATATTTAGTATACATATTTTAGGGAAATAAGTTTCTCAAGACTCTCAACTATCTTTCTCTGATATAAATTATCCACAATAATTATTTAAATCTATTTTGTCTTAATTTATTTAAAAGTTAATAAGTGTCTTCAAATTTATATTTAACAGCTAAGAAAAAGGGTTTAATTTTGTGAAGTCACAGAGAGAGAGACATTAACTATAAAACACAACAGAAATTTGTTAATGGAAATATATTTTTTAAACCTATTTCAAAGAAATAAGTTTCTTTAAACCCCTCAACTATCCTTTTCTGATATTAAATTAGCCACAATAATTATTTAAATCTATTTCTTTAAAACCCTAAACTATCTTTTTCTAATATAAAATTAACCCCATTAATTATTTAAATCTATTTTGTCTTAATTCCGCTTCCTGCTTAGAAATCACATCCACGTGTGACACTTTGCCCCTCCAGTGTTACATTTTCTCAATGTTTGCGTGCGAGTTGGCGAATTTTTGGTCACCTTTCGGCATTACCCAGGTTTTGCTCATCCTCAGGCTCATCTTTGAGCTGGAGCTTGGGCAGGAGGAGGAAGCAGGAGCAGGAGAAGGAGCAGGAAGCAGGAAGCCGGAGCAGGAGCAGGAGCCAGAGCCGGAGCCAGAGCCAGAGCCAGAGCCTTCGCAGGTAAGCATAAGTTTTAATGTCTCAATTGGCTTTATTACTATCTCTGGTCTTTCCCTCGCTCCCTGTGTGTGTGCGTCCTGGAATCACTTAAGTTTGGTTTTGTTTTTCAGTTGCCAAAACTCAGCTTGAATGCATAATAAGCCTGTTCTTTATGGCATACAGATTCGGGTAGGAGGGGTGTGTGTGCTGTGAGGTGCCTCCTCCTGGCTCCTGGCTCCTGGCTGCTGGTGCTTTGTTATATTATGTTGAGTGCTGGCTATTAACTTACACCGTATGAACGTGCCCCACACGCCACACGGCGTATGAGTGATAAATAAATGATGCGCCGAATAGGCCTAGTCAAGGATAAATCCAAGGCAGTGGGGCTTCAGTGGGGTTCCGTGGGGTTCGTTGTTTTTCGATATTCGAAATAAATTAAAAACTTTTTCAATTGCATTTCTACATGGCTATGTACGTGCCATGTAGCGGAGTCGTGTGCCACATCGGTGGTGTGTGTACGATATTCCAGGGGAATTGGATTATATTTTGTATAGTATATATAAATATGTTTTATCACGCACGAATTGTCTGGGTATACGATGTACAGTAGGGCTTCCAGCTGGGTAGATATTTAAAAAGAGTTCTTAGAAGGTTAGCAGCACTTTTGTTGATCAGTAATTTCTGATAAGTTATTTCCATAAAACTAGCGTCCTTGGGCTTATTATTTTTTGGATCACAGCTTCCCAAAGTATACTAATTTCTAAACAGTAAAGTCGCCTTTTGCAACTCAAAGCTCTGCCTGTTCGAGTTCTCCCTTTAAGCTACTCAACTTACTTGCAATCAAATACTTAATATTAATCCCTTGATCCACGAATAGAGCGCTGAATTCCCGCACCGAAACGCACTGTAGCCGCTTTGGCCTTATACACGCTCATTTTCAATTAATTTCGCCAGCTTCCAGCCGGCTCCTTCCGCCGTCGCCGTCGCCGCCTTCGTCTCAATTCAATTAAGCTTATGAAAACTTGAAGCACCAAATTTAAAGCATCATTAACACTTTCGTGTGTGTGTGTGTGTTCGTGTTATATAATAAAATTAACAACTTTATTGCATTGTCGCCTTGGGGGGCCTTGGACCCCCCACCAACTGGATTCCAGTCTAGTTCCAGTCACAAGTTTGCCAGGACACTCAGGTGTGCAGGAAGTGCAGGGAAAGTTGTAGGAAAAACGGAGGTGATAAAATCAAATGGCTAAAGATGTACAAAGGGCGGAAAAAGAGAATATGTCAGGGAATTAAAAGGTAGACACATTAATAAAGCAGAAGAACAGTTGATACAAATAAATTATATATATTCATTTATATTCATAGCTTTGCAAATATATTTCATCTTCAAATCCTTTATTTATATGCGATAATATATATATATATAAATGAATATAAAACATTTAAAATGAACATAGGGCAAATACATTTATTAATTCAACAAACTCTACACAAACTCTGTAAAAATCGAATATACTTATATACTTATTGATACCCACATACGTACCTCTCCTGGCCAAGGAAAAAGTAATGCAGCTTCCACTGGAGAATGCCCTGCCTTTTGCCATTGTTCAACTTTTGTATAAATGGCTTTTTTCACACTCGGGCCAGCAGCTTCTCTCACCTCTCACCTCTCACCTCTCGCAGTAATTTTTCACTTTACCCGCAGCAGATATTTGAGACCGAAAACGTTGGCCGCTGCACTTGGAAATCTGGCACCACGAAGGAGAACCCCAACCGAATGTTCGGTTGATATAAATTGAGCCAAGAAATGCATTAGCCAGGGGTTTTCAGCAAATAACAAAGGAATCGCAATAGCATAAATACCAACTATGGGGAGAATATGGAATATATATATGCCACATTCCAGAGAACGGCAGACTTCCGGCAAAACAAAAAAAAAAGTGGCAAAACTATATACTTTATAATAGAAAGTTTATGTATTCTGGCTGTGCTATTATCCTGCTGGGGGGTATAAAAACTTGGACTTGCCCAAGAAGCTTCCACCAAAGTGTTTGTCAGACGCCAGCTGGTGTCCGTCCAGGACCTTTGACCCCAAGACTCCTGCTAGACTCAGGGGTTCATCTCCTCACATAGATTTAGTGGCAATCACTGGGGCGCAGGGCCATCATTGATTTACGCTAATGCATTTTTAAATGCTTCCAGCCTTCCAGGCGACTGGAAGTTATGAGCTGCTAAATACATGCACAACGTGGCTATGGGGCGGCTATGGCCCCCGGGACAGGATACTTCAGGTCACCTAAGTGCGAATAAATCAGCAAATTGCCTGACGGGACAAGGAGCAGGGAGCAAGGAGCAGGAAAAACACATTATAAGCTAAAATTATTATAATCGTTGCATTCTTGCAGGCGCGCTCAGTTCATAAATAACGAACGCTTCTCCCACAAAATATATGACTTAGAAAAGTGCAGTAAGGATAAGGAACTAGGGGGAGTTAGTAGAAGAAAATCGAAGAAAAAAATACTCTGTCTTGCTGGAAAGTTAAGACCGCATTTAAGCATTTCCACGAGACACAGACACTTTCTTTCTACCAAATAGGAATGAAGCAGCTATAATTGCAATCCTCTGAATATAAATTACTTATGTTGAACTTGTAATTAGTATTGATTCATGGGTTCCTTACTTCTTGAATCCCTCTGAAGGATATTCAACTTTGGATAACACTCAAAACTACCCTTCTCCCTAGCCTCTATTTAAGATATTTCACCAACTATTTGTCAACTAATTAAAAAGCACTTTTCCCTCAAATGTCTATACTTAACGAACTCACAAACTATATGTTGGATGAGTACATAAATCACGGCTATTTGCTTAGCTTAGAGAGGGGCGCCCGACAACTTAAACCAACAAATAAGATTTTATTTTATGGCAATCCAATTTCGTGTTGACCAAGGCGATAGATCGACCAACTTTCCACTCACTATCCACCTCCACCTTCCCCCGGGGAATCCGGCAGTAGCCAGGAGAAGCCTCTTAAAAATGTCCAAGGATCCAAGGATCCAAGGCAAAAACACGCTCAGCAGATGCAGCAGGAGGAGCACAGGCTGGCGGCTGCCATAATTCAGGAGCAGCTCCCAAGGAGGGCAGGAGAACCGCTTACACCTCCAGTTAATATCTTGTGGGTCAGTTTTTTTTTTCACCCCTCGTGTCGGTTGTGTCCTTTTTTGCGCAGCTGTCGCCGGACCCAGAACCCAGGATGGTAAAAAAATATGTGAAAGTAATACAGAAAAAGCCAACGGGGAAAGGATAAAAAAGAAAAGGAGTGTTTGCCATTCGGGAGGAAAGTTTAAAATTTATTCGATTCGAAGTGTAGTAATGACAATCGCAATAATCATAATGCAAATATTACATAAAGCAAATTGCCGCAAATATTTCACAAATGCCAGGGGGGGAGGAGCGCTGCTGACTGCGGGCTCCTTTTTTTGCCAGGACCCCGCTGTTATTGTTATTGTTGTGGATGCTGATGCTGATGCTGATGCTGCTGCTGTTGCTGCTGGTGATGTTGATGTTGATGTTGATGTTGCGGCCTGCTCATTGACGCACGTTTCCCACAATGGCCATTAATTTGTTTACAATTACATGGATTTTTGCCTTACGCGTTTTTTGTTTGCTCACTTATTGTTTTCCTATTTTCACAGTGAGCGTTTGTTGTTTGCTGCTTTTTTATTCATATTACTTCATTTATAGTACATATATTTGCGCATTTTTTTGCTAGGCTCCTGTTTGTCATGCCGTTGTTTGTCAGCTGTCCAGGTGAATTCTTGTACACGAAACAAAAAATGATGTACATTTATTTAAGATTTTAATGCTTGATTTGTGATTTGTGAAATTAAGTTGTTAAGCTTGAATAAAGTGGGTAAATTTGGGATACATATATAACATATATAATATATATAATTTTGTACTTTAAATGTGATAGTTTTCCATAGTTCCTATTGTAGCAAATATTGTGTTATACATTGTAGATTTCCCAATTTTCTGTTTGCCACACCAATTTTATTTGTTGGCAGTGCATTCGAGCTATGCGAAGTGAATGAGCGATGCGAGTTAATTGAAATGAGAGGCACAGGTGGATATCGATTTTCTTATCCAGAAGGATATGCATAGAATGGGAATGAGTGGCCTGGCCGATGGGTCGATGAAATGTGAAAATGTGAGAAGAATGCTGGCGGCATGAAAGTGAAGAAAGTAAAAATAAAATAAAGCCAAAGGTAAAACGAAGAGAATTTCAGCATTTCCGTGTTCAGAATGCCATTCGATGGCACACAGCCTTTGTAACTCCCAGAGACAGACATCTATTTGGGGAATTTAGTTAATTCATTGTACTAATTAAAATGTAAGGGAATAACTTGCATATGGAAAGCCTATTAATCGTTTCTGGCAATGATTGAAATCCGATTAAAGCTGCGCCTGCCTCGAAAGAGACCTTTGCTTTTTTTCAATTGTATTAATTCACTTAAAATGCAATTAAATTTTTAATGCCCTTTGAATGGACAATGTGTGGAAATGGAAGTGCTGGTTGGGGGGTCAGGGGTCGCCCTTTGTAATGAGGCCATTGTGAGGCGAGCAGATGTGGTTGATTTCCAGCTCCATTCATTTGGCTTGTGTCATTTTTGTTAATATTATTATTATTATTATTATTATTATTATTATTATTTTTATGGCCACACACGCGGGGGGTGGTGGTTCGCTGTCATTTGCGCTGCTGTTAATAAAGCCATAACAATCGACATCATCATAATATTCGATGTCATTAAGAGTGTATAATTGTAATTAACTTTGAAATTATTTTTTCATTTATTTTTCAACGCCACAATTTAAGAATTGAAGCACGCAGCATTCAGCATTCAGCATTCTGCCAGATGCCTTCAATTACGGCCACTATTTTGGCCTTTTCGCAATTATTTACTCGTGATCCGGGACATGTACCGCACTGCACTTTCCATGTGCAATCGTTATTATTATGCCAAGTGCTCTCCAAATTGGCGTAAGTGAGTTAACAAGGCGGATACGTGATATGAAAAAAGCGTACACGGACGTGCGTGCTGTGAACAAATGTTTACTCTCAATTGTTGGGCTGCAAAATATGAAGAGAATTCAATTTTCGTTTCGGTAATTCGAAATATTCGAATTACCATTTAAAACAAAAGAAGATCATTTTGCAGTCGCAAATACACAAGGATTTACAAGGATTCAATGGAAGTTGAGAGCATAACTAACGGCTGTTAGTTGCAAATTATCATCATCATTTGATTATATTACACATATCTATAATATAATATAATATATATATAAAATATATGTATAATCATCTGAAAGATGGAAAGTAATGATTGTAATGACAGCTTAGGTCAGATTCAGTTTCAGGTTCTTCTTTGCCTCAGCTCAATATTTAATAAATTAGATGGCTTAAAGGATATACATATATATAATATTAATTTATATATAAATACACCACCGATAGTTCTATGTTTTCTGTACAAATTGTGAGCTTCATGGCCCCAGTAACTCGCTCCTTAATAACTCCTCATCTTTACACAAAACCCTAGAAGCACCACTCGCTTAGTCACATTAAGCGGGATGCATGGATAATTTGATGCCCTGCTTAGCTGCGGAAAAACAGTGGCAACTTAAGTGAAAATGTACAAATAGGAAACTGGCAAGGTGGAAAGCTGGAAAGCTGGGAAACTAGGAAGCTGGAGAAGCTGAAGTGACCGTGGTCAGGGTAACGCTGAGAGAGGAAATCAAGCTTTGATGGGAATCATCTCCATCTCCATTTGCCCGCTGACCCACCGACATCATCATTTCGCAGCCATTTTCACGTTGGCAACTTGGCTTGGCTTTTTTTTTGTGTGTTTTGTTGCACTTTTCCTTGCGTATTAAATTTGCATTTAATTAAAATGCCACAAACTCTTAATGAGTCCGTTCCCGGCTTGGCAACTTTTTACATTAGTTAACGTTACACGGCAACGCTCGAGGCTTCTGGTTACCGTTGCCCATGATTCCCATTGAGCCAAAAGAGCGCGAAATATGCAGGCCAACCACAAAAATGGCAAGAGAGGGTGGAAGAGGTGGAAGATTGGAGGAGGCGACGAGCCGAGGGACTGTGCAGAATGCAGAATGCGGGAAGTGGGAAGTGGGAAGTGGGAAGGTGAGGGATCAGGAGTTGCAGGAGTCGCAGGTCGACGGAGGTCGGAGGTTGGAGGCTCCAAGAAAATTTTGCAAATGACCAAAAGTTCAAATGCGAATCATTTATACGAAAGTAGAAAGAGCACGTAGCAGAGGCTCGGCGGAGTGGGCTCGAAGTAAAGATATCCTGGGATTCAGATAATTAAAATTACGTTGATTATGCAATTACATAGATGTAATGTAAACTTTATAGCAAGGCTTAAAGCGTTAAGGATATTTCCTGCCTCTTAAAGTCCTTGAGGTTTGTTTGTTTAAGTTAACTGCATCATCTTATAAAATATACTTTATTTTCGGTTGATACAAAGCTAGGATGTGCCTTCTACCCAAGCCTTGCTTACTATATATACAAAAGCAGCTAAACAGTTGAATAAAAAATATTATATACATCTTAAGCTATATCTTTAGCTTGATTACAACAATCTTCACTTTATAAGGTTAGCTAATTCCTAGACTCTTCCAATTCCAATTCCTTAAATTAAGCCAATTGAAGTTTGTTTCAAGTTAAATCCCCGAATGCCACACGGCTTGATTTATTTGCTGTTTTGTCAAGTGAATTGCGAATGCAAAAACTTTCGAGACGGCCTACAGGCGCACACGAGAGCTGCATGTTAAGTGCAAGTTTACATTTCCATTTCTTAATCGGAATGAGTTCACCAGTCAGGCAGACAGGCAACCGTTTGTGGCTTTTAAGAGTCAAAAGCGTAGCGTGAACTTTTCTAATTGTAAAATTGGGCAGGGCAGGAATTTCCCTGTATCCCCCTTGTCCTGTGGCTGCAGCATATTTCCCGGATCCGAACTCGCTTGGAGCACCCCAAACCCCAAACCCCTGCACGTGCCAAGTGTGTGACAGGCAACGAACTCTTTTTGTATCAAACTGTCAATGGACGAATTGCACTGCCAGAACTGCCGCACTTCATTTGCATGCTGAGGCAGGGCCTTAAATGGAATATCCAAATAGAACTAAGAAAGCGAAGATGTACAAATTAAAACATACCAATCTTAATACAAGAAATTAAATGCTTAGCAGCTTGGCTTTGTTTTATTTGTAGTAACCCAAATCCCATAAAATAATCTCTATAAAATCCAATAGAAAAGCTTGTAATAAAATGGCAAAAACCCTATAAAATCATAAAACAGTTCATGCAATTTTCCAGAGTGCAGGGGAGATTGCGGGCTGTCTTCGACGAGTCAGCGAGCTAGAAAAATGGCACAGCGTGCAAAACAAGAACATTGCCAATGGCATCAATTTTCAGCGCCAATTTTCCAGAGCAACAATAACAACTGAGACACCAGGGCCACCCTCCACCTCCTATCCCTACCCACCACATCTACAGCCACATACCCATTTACCTCACCGCTTTTCCGCTTTTCCGCTTTTCCTGGGGCTCGTTCATCATTCACTCTTCTCTCTCTTTCTCTCTTGGCCCATTCCTACTTTATGGGCATGTGTATTTTTGGCTTTGTTTGCTTTATTTAGGCTGTTGTCTGTCTATTTACTCAAGTTTGCATACAAATGCCAAAGAAAGCGAGTGAGTTAGTGGATATCCCCAAGCTGCAAGGCGTCTACGGAGGCTTGGGGATGCTCTTCCTCCAGAGAATTACTATAAATCATTTCAATATTAAATAGCATTTCGATAATTAAAATGATTTATTATGCAGTATGCCTAAATATTAGCTTAAAGTATTGTTATAACAGATAGTAATCACTATATTAATCACTAAAGTAATCAATATATTTCCTAGATTTTATGTAGTACACATCCAAAGCCGACTTGAGTGTAAAAGCTCTTCCAAAATAAATTATAAAGTCTCCGCCTCATGGCTATGCCACGCTGTTTGTTCCGCTGTGTAGGGAAAAACAACTTCGAGGGAACTTTAATCAAGTTAGAAATATGAAGAGCAGCCAAAGTTGGAGATGCCCTGCCACCACCACCGCCGCCTCATCCCCGGGCAAAAGGGGTTAAGTGTTGGCTTTATTGTCACAGTTAACTCAACACCATGTTGGTAAGACACGCACAGTTCATTTATCTGTGGAAAAGTTGGCACTAGAAAAAAAAAATAGGAGGAAAAACATCAGCAGCAGCAGCAGCAGAGCAGTGCAAAAATACCCCCACAGAGAGGGAGGAGAAAGACTCCTCTTTAATGTTATTAAATCAAAGGCAGCGCTTGGCAGGCCACAAGTAATTTGGATTTATAGCGGACATTTCCCCCCCACTTCGATCTGAATGCCCACAGATCCAGAGATCCAGAGAAATCCGGCAATTCGCCCGCACTTAACCCACAGTAAAGCGCAGCTAAACATTTTCTTTTTTGCTTCGGCTTCTGCTTTGACTTGGTCAGCTTTTTATTGGCAATGCAATGTGTCAGAGTCAAGAGTTGGGGGCTCTGTGGGGATATAGTGGCTGCCAGTGTGTTTTCTGTTCGGGAAAAACCTACAACTTGCCGGCAGAATCAGCAGCAGGTGCTTGCTCATGGCATGAATAGGGAAGGGAAAAATTCAGTTACTGTTTAAATTGATGGAAAATATTCCGTAATTAATTTACTAAGCCTACATTTAAATTCGTTGGCAAACTCCCTTCATAAATTTGGCAATGCAATGTGTCAGAGTCAAGAGTTGGTGGCTCTGTGGTGATATATTGGCTGCCAGTGTGTTTTCTGTTCAGGAAAAACCTACAACTTGCCGGCGGAATTAGCTGCAGGTGCTTACCCTAGGCATGCCTAGGGAAGTAAGGAATTCAGTTACTGTTTATATGAGTGTAACATTTTCCGGACATAACATTTATTAAGCCTACATTTAAAGTCACAAATTTGTTGGCTAACACTTTTCATAAATTTCATATATTTTACTGCGTTTTTAATGGCAATTTTGGCAACACCAAGATATAATATGACAATATAATAGCCAGGTCAGAGGTCACCACTCAGCCTCTTTCTCTCCAAAGGAGAAAAGAGCTCTTGACCTTTGGTTGGCCATTGTTTTGGGAGTGGTGCGAGTGGAGGGTCCTTTGTCACCCGCGTCTCAAGTCCTTGCAGCTTCTCCAGCTCTCCACTGAGGCTCAGCTTCCGCATGACTCTCACACTTGTCCCCCTCTCCTCCCCACACACACACACACTCAGATTAACACTTCCGCTTCTCCCCCACCCAGTTCCGGTTTTTTATTTATTTCATTGTTCGCTTCCCGTTGATTCGGCCTTTGTCTTTACCTTCGCCAAACTGAACTGATCCCAAAACTCCACTCATTCGCCATCCTTCGACTGGCTGCTCCTCCTCCTGCTCCTGCTCCTGCTCCTGCTCCTTTGCGGTTGCTTCCACCCCATCCCCTGTCCCATCCCCATCCCCATCCTCATTCCCGCCTGAGTCCATCGTCTCGTGTCTCGCATTTTTATTTCGAGCAACTGATAAGCTTCGATATAAGAGGATTTCAAAGTGTCTTAAATAACGCTTGAGCGCATTCTGTGTGAGTGAGCCGCTGGGACTGGACGGAAAAGAGGGCGAGGGACAGGACACACCGGACCCAGGACATGGGACACAGGACACAGGACACAGCAGGGCTTGTCTCTTTTTGGAAGCATTTTTAGCTTTGGCATACACTAGTAAAAATGCTTAAGAACGAGTAGAATTTAACAAATTTCATAGAGATTTATGTAAAATTTCCTGAGTTCTTTAAGCTTAATTTTTGGTGAATTATTAGCATCTAGATTCCAGTGTAGATCTGCCATCTGGCAAAGACTGGGGGAACGGCGGCAGCTTTCATTGTGCCATCGTCGCCGGAAGCCCTCTCTCTGTGACCTGCCTTCCCGGCTGATTTCCTTATTCATTATGGGTGTGAATAATACGCCTCTCTCTAGGCGGAGCAAAAAAAGGGCTAAAAGAGATGAAGGTGAAGCACACATTCTCACCTCTGCCAAAGAGTTTCCAATTTCAGGTGCCGAGCGGTGGGCTGTTCGAGGAGTTTGGTAGTTTCTGGAAAACCTTAACTAATTAATTGTTATTTTATTTCATATTTTAGTTTGGACAGGTTTCCCACGGTGCGTATACGTAATATATTTCCCTCTAATATTGCGTATACGACTAGTAAGCCAGCCTAAGCACCACTTAGGGCCAATTTCATTGAATTTCGATGCCATAAACTCCACAACCTGACCTCGCCTCTGTCTGTGGCGAAGAGAAAAAGGTTTTCACCTTTATTTGCTGCATGCTTCATTGAATATTTCCCTTTCGTTAGTGAGGCAATGAAATGTCTCTTATAAGTGCACACACACACACACACACTCACTGCAGGAAAAGCTGGAAAAGTTTGAGACAGGCCGCACAACCCCACACACACCCCACACACACTCGGACACTCGCAGACTCGTATAGTTTATAGTCTGGCGCTATCAACACTTTAGGATCTCGTATGTTAAACCGACTTAAACACATAAGATTTATGCCTTTTTCACAAACGTGCGCCTCTTCCCACACACAAACACACTCTTATACACCCACACACACACACACTCCTGTATTCGACACACACACACACAGAGAGAGTTGGGTGTTCATCATTTCCACTTAAGTGGCAGTGGAAAAGTCAGGTGGGTTCGAAATCGGAATGGGGTTTGCACTACGGCAATAAAGCTCCTTAAATTACCAAGAGTTGAGGATTCGGAAAATAAGATTTTAAGCGGTAAGTTAGTCCTTTTGGTCCTTTGGCCTAGAAGGGCAGATCTAAGACAACTTTATTTAAAGTTTTTTACAAAAAACAATCTTAAGGCATTTGGGCAGCAAAAACTTTAAGTATGAACTTTCAAATGTTTGGGTATAGAAATTAAACATAATTTAATTTCCGCATACACCTGAAACCTTTAATTAAAATATAAATAGTCAAAGAAATGCAATTTACACACCTTAAATTGCATTAATTTTCCACCTATGCTCGGTTTTCTCTAAACAAAAGGTTTTTCTAAAGAGTTAAGGAGTTTAACAAAATATATTGCCCCCCATCCCCCCCGGGGTAGTTGCATTTCCCGGCTGATCCCAATCAATCGTTTTTCCACAAGATGTAAGCCAATTTGGCTAACTTTATTGGGGCCAATTGACGGCAATTTAAAATACATAAAGATTTCAGGCTTTTGTTCCACACGCAGCTGCAGCTCAGTTATTCACTCAAAAATACCCAAGGCAAACATTTTCCAATGAAAACAAAAAGTGAAACAAACCAAACTGCACAGAAACAGAGTGTGGGTAAATATTTTTTGGGGGGCAGAAGGAAATCCTGAGCCAGGGCCCGGCAGAAGCCCAAACCTTTGTTGTCAAACAGAGTCAAAATTAGGCTTAGGACCAGATTCCTTCCATCTCCCTGCACATATATCTTGGCCTTTCGGATTTCAAATGCCTTAACTTGGTGGGGGTTACTTGGAATTGTGGAGAAACAGAGGAATAATTTCCCTAGTTAAGCTACGAATGTCTAC
Source organism: Drosophila nikananu (assembly GCA_008042635.1). NCBI lineage: Eukaryota > Metazoa > Arthropoda > Insecta > Diptera > Drosophilidae > Drosophila > Drosophila nikananu. Next base: position 20,645 of record VNJV01002358.1, read on the forward strand.
CAGGAAAATATTATTAGTTTCTTACAATACTATTACTCTTTACATATCTGAATATATATCACAAAATGAATTCAATTTCTAGGTTACCCGTAGTTATCAAGCCTGAAGTTAGGGCATCCACAGAACCCCCTAAAATCCCATTGCAGATTTTTCATTTTTTGTTCAGCTGTATGGGTTTGTTTCTCTACTTTTCTTTTTTTGCAAACAAGATGAATCGGAATTTGGCTAGGCCCACTGGCCATGAAGCAGGACGCAGGACGCAGGACCTGCATGGATCCGTAACTACGACAACAGCCACCCCCAGGGGGAGGGAGATAGAGAGCGAAAGCATAGCAAAACATTTTTGTGGTCAATGGGACAAAAACCTATTTAGATAGTAATCAAAAATGCTATTAACTTTATGCCAAAAAATTTTACAATGTCGTGAGCCGTGAGTGCTGGTGGGAAAGGGGATTTGGATTCGGTTGGTTGGCCAGTGGAATATTTGTGTGTGTGTGTGTGTGTTGTGTGTGTTGACTGTCATGGTCAAGGTGGAAAAAGGTAAGAAAGGTACGAGCCAAGAAAGCGGGCCAAAAGTGGAGAGTGCAGAGCAGACAAAACAAAGTAAATAAACATTTCAATTCAATAGTCAAGAAAATCCGCACCATAAAAGAAAACAAAGGCATTTTCCCTCCATAAAAATAAGCAAAACATTTGGGTTCCCGGATAGAAATAGTTTCGGACGAGGGTCCTCTCTCCGGCTCCAAGGACTCCAAGGGGTCCGTCCGGCCTTTTCGGCCAAGTTTAACAGCTTACGTACGTGGAGATTTTCCGGGGCTGTGGGGTCCGGAAAATGCCTCCATGAAATATTAATGCTTTTTTTCTCTGTCCAGCCAACGTATTTAATAAAGTTTTTTGGTGTAAGCGGAAAAGCTGAGATCTAAGGATATGCATATTTCATTATTTCTGTAACCAAATACTCAGCACAGCTGCTTATGCTGAAATCGAATTAAAAAATGGCAATTGTTTTAATAGTTTTAATTTAAAATATGCTCAGAAGTAAGAGCTTGAGAACCTTAACCCTTAAACACCATAAAAACCCGAACCAGGAGTTCTAAATATCGCAGGGCGTACGTGACAAAGGGAGGGAGGTGAACGAGAGTAAAGGAAAATAAAGGAAAATGCAGGGAAGGACCTGCACCGCAAACATGTGTTAGTGTGGCTTTCACCGAGGGGCAGGAGAGCGTTTCAAGGGTTCAAGTTGAGGGTTGGCTTATCTCGGCTAAGCCTTCCAATTTGTGCTTCAGCCAGAGTCAAGAATGCCATCGATTGTAGATCCTCAGTACCTTTGTTTAAAGGGAAACATAGCAATGCAGAACTGGAGCAACTTTTCCAGCTTTCTGCTTTGATTTTAATACATTTATTTTTTGATAATAACTAGTATTTACCTTATTTTGCATTTGTAGCCAAGATAAGCTGCTCGTCCTTCTTCATTTCAATATCCTTTACCACGAAGGCCAACTTCAGCTGCAGCAAGTAGTTTGCATCGCAGATCAGGCTTGTTCACACTTAGCCCCAACTTTGGCCATCTCATCCTGGTGAGCTTCCTGCTGCATTATCCTTTTGCCCCGCTCACTCTTTTTACATTTGCATTTTTCCCTCTCTCGCTGATGGTGCTTATGTTTTTTTGGGATAAATGCCTGAAATTTGATGCCTCAGTTGGCCCTATTAATATCCATCTGCTGGCTGCCAGCTTCCCAGCTTCCCAGCTTCTGACTCCTGGATTCCGCATCCGGTTGCAGCCTCCTCACAACTCACTTAAACGCCGCTTAATGGCCAGCCTCGCCCACGCCCACGCCCTCCACGTTAAATGCGCAAATAATGAGTAAAATAAATAGTTGCATAAAATATTTGTAAAGTGCCTGGGAAACTTTTCGCTTCTCGCGTTTCGCTGGCGCAAAACTTTCATAGTTTCATATTCATTGGAGGAAATGTGGGTGGAAAATGTGGGATGGCAAAGGGGAGGAGGGAAAAGGGTTCAGGGAAAAACAGGGTAAGACAGGGAAACAGGCAGTCAACAGCATTCAAATTAATTGGCACGCGGCGTGGACCTCATTATTGTCAGTCTTCAGTCTTCAGTTTGTCATACTTTCCAGGCTTCTGCTGAAAACTCTCCCTGGTAGCATGTAAAATATATATTTTATATTCTTAAATTTCTCAAATTAATAAAGTTTTCAAGGTTTCCAGGGAATTTTAAATGAAGACATCTTGCTGGCTTTTTTTTTATTTGTCCATTAAGCGAAGCCAGTGTGTGCCCTCGTTGAAGTCTAGACGCGATTTCATTAAAAAGCAAACACATGCAGCTTAGGTGGGCGGTGCCACGCCCCAGTGCCGTTTATGTGAGCCTTAAGGGGGGGCCGGGGATCGCCCCCACCACTCGCACCACCCTGTTTATGCCGCCAGAGAATTTTTAATTGAAAATAAAGAGTTTAAGCAAACATCAAAAATCACACATACGCCATTTAATGACTTCATTTGCGGGGCTCTGACACGCCCACCGCCCCTCTGCTGATGCTGACAGCTGCCTGACAGGCAGCAACAGCCACAGAATGTCATTATAATACACTAAACAAAAGGCTCAAATAAAAATTAACAACATTCGCGAGCGGCTGGTTGGCTGGTTGGCTGGTTGGGTAGCCAGTTTTATGGGCATACTTTTGGGGCACAGAATTATTTTAGAGCTCTCTTCGCATTGCCTTCTTCTTGCCACAACATGTGGGAATTTTATTAATTAGTGGAACAGCCACTTGCCACTTGCCACCCGCCGTCACCCCAACCTCAAGGCCTTCGCCCACATCAAAGCCATCCGTCGGGAAGGGGTAATTATGAAATGGAAATTGATTCGACAGCTCCCCCGCGGGCTATACATTATTTTTCTCTAGCTTTCGGTTACACAGAGAAATAAATGCATGTTTGCACATACCATTCACCGAATTTAAACGGCACCAATTTAAAGGCGACAGTTGAGCCTTTTTTGGAAAATTCATAAAGCGCGACCGTCAACAGTGCCGTTGGATAAACAAAGGCATTTGCTTGGCCTCCTCGCTGTGTGTTTGTTTCAATGTTTAAGTGGGGATTTGCCATTCCTGAACTATGTGTAATGGAGCCACAAAGGCCCCCCCGGCGCGTTACAGGACCCCAATTTACCCAAACGCCCACGGGCTGTAAATTTTAAATTGATTTTCACTAAAGTGTTAAGCTGGCAGGCGGCCATCGCACTGAAGTGGTTCGTCAAACAATGCCTATTTGCATTCGATACATTTGTATTGCATATTGGCGCGAACTGTACTCACTGCATCGGTGTGCAGGACAACAACAAGGCTGCCGGGCACAATGGCCAACAAAGTCAAAGTAATTTCCTTAAGTAAATTTCGAATAGTTAGATGTGGAAAGCCCCCGGTTCCGGTTCGCTTTGTCTAGCCCCGGAGCCAGAGCCACACGGTTTTTATGGGATTTTTCCTAGTCCGTGGTGGAGTTGTAGGATTTGCAACAGCAGAGCTTAAATAAATAGGTTTTTGTATTAACGATAAATGCTCTATTTGAGAGTAAAGATTTATTTTTCTGTTTTGTTGGGAATTCTTTGTGTATTAGGGATGGCCTTAGGCATGCATTCCCAATTCACCTAGTGGTAAGGTAGAAATTCAGGTAAATGACAAGTATACTGCTCTGTTCTGTGTAAAATTGACTAGCAAATGTTTTTGTCTCTGAGAATATTTTTAGAACAAGAACGCTTTTTTACAAGTTACCCAATTTTCTAGTTTGTAGTTTGGAATTCTTTGTGTATTAGGGATGGCCTTAGGCATGCATTCCCAATTCACCTAGTGGTAAGGCAGAGATTCAGGTACTGCTCCGTTTGTGTAGTCTTTTTCACTAGAAAAAGTAGTTTTCTCTGAGAATACTTATAGAACAAGAAAGCTCATTAACATGTTACCAACTTTTGGCTCTCGTGTTTATCTCTAGAAATTCCTGAGTCATAATTCTGCTGAGGGGTAAACGTTAAGCCCCAATCGGGAAAGAGGATATCCGATGACCAGCAGTGTTTTTACATTTAATCTCTCTGTATTTTTTTAAAGAAAGATATAAAACTAACAAAGATATCCCTAAATTTCCTTAACTCTCAGTTCTCTTGTGCTGAACGCTGGTCTTGCCTACTTGCACACACTTGTGTGTGGTCCGACCACGCCCCCGTTCGCCCCATTTCAATTTGCACGTTGGCATTCTTATCAATAGTCAAAAGCTTAACCCCCTCCCGGACCACGGACCGTGGCAGAAGAATGAAACTTCAGCTGTTTGTGAACCAACTGACTGACTGACTGACTGACTGATTGACCGCCTTCCACTCCGCCTTCTCAGCCCGAAAGCAGCAGCTCTTTAGTATGCCGGTCGTGTGTGGGTGTGCGTGCGGCTAGCTGGAATGGTTCGTTCCTGGCCAGGACCAGTCCTGCTCTCATCCTCGCATCCTCCCAGCCGGTCCTTGAGTCCACGAGCATGTAGTAGCCAGTGCTGCAAGGCGAGAACTTGCCTCGTTTTTCAAATTTGAATTTACTGTTTTGCGCCCGACGATTTGAGCAGTCGAGAGTCAGTCAGCCATTCGGCCATTCGGCCATTGAGAGAGTCCGTCGGACGGACAGCCGGATTGCCAAATGGGATTCGAGTGCGGAGATTTCGAGAGGAGCCACCCACCCCCCTCGGTCGTGCTCACTCGTTCATTCATTTAGCCGCTAATCAAACAAAATTGAGGCATGCATTAGTTGTCTGCACGCACCGCAGTCTTTGCTGCACAGTGGAGCCACTTGACGCGAAAAGTGACAGTGGGCATGGATCAGGAACCTCTGAATGTGCGCTTTTTTCATGGGAAAAACTAGAGATTCTCTCAGAAATTGTGTCCTATTTTGGTAGTATTTATAATATTTATAAGTACAAATTTTATCATTCCAAATTGGTATTTTTAAGAAATCAAATCTACCTTAAGTTTCCTATGAGACACAAAATCTTAACCAAATTATTTTATTCTAATAAAAAAGAGAATAAAATTCAATAGCTGGAGCCTTGAAATTTTGTTGTGTCTTAAAGGCATTAAACAAAAATATATATTAATACAAAAAACTTATTAAAGATATGCAAAAATCATTGAGCAACTTAAGTAAGCTACTTAATTATTATATATATAAGTGTAGTATATATATATAAAAAAATAAAAAAATAAAATACTGTTTAATTTTAAGGACATGCAGAATTCAATCAAAGTAATCAACTGAAAAATCAGCATAATAATCCAGTCACAAATAATGTATTACTCCATTTTTGGTTTTTAAACCTAACTAAAACTCCTAAGAAAAGTGACTTAATAATTGTATATATATAAGATATATATATATATAGATATATATATAAATGAAGAAATAAAATACTGTTTAATTTGAAGGACATGCTGGAATCAACCAAACGAATCAAGTGAAAAATCCACTTTATAATCATGCCAATCACAGATAATTTATTACTCCATTTTGGCTGGCAATTTGCGGCACCGCCAAAACGTTCTTTAGGCCACGAAAAATCACTTGGCTTTATGTTATGTATTTATTTATCGGGATTAGCAAGATTCGCGCCAGCAGATAAAATTATATGGCGCGGGTCTAAAGTGGAGAGCGATGCAATTGATTTCTGCCATCAAAACGAATGGAAGTAATCCACTGTTGCGGCTGATTTTGCTTCTGCAGGATGCCAGGCGGTGGTGCAGTGGTGGGGGGGAGGGGCCGCAGGACACTGATGAACAGGACAATGGCGCACGCGCTGCCCGTTAATGGGCCGCTCCACCGCTCCTCCCGCTCCCCCTCATTCCGCCTAAGAGCCGCACACGTACGCAAATAATGTCGCCTTCAGCCGAATGAGATGAGCGGCGGCTGTTGTCGGTTTTGCTAACTTTTAGCCAACTGAAACGTGATTTGCCGCAAATAAATAATTTCCCAACAGCCCTCGTCCTGTGTGTGTGTGTGTGTGTGTGTCCATGTTGGTGTAGTTTGTTTGGCTTTCCATGCAGCACACTTTGGGGCATTTATTTGCGGAGATCGCATTTGCGGCAAAGTGGCAATTAGCACGACCACCCCCGCAGCCTTAAAGTGCGGCTTAAGTAATCGAAATCTTGGCCAAAATGGGGGCCAGGCCACTGGTATATCAATATCGGTGGGCTGGCTTTGTAATAGTTTTATCTAAATCAAAATCTAAATCACTGTTTTATATAAACAAAACAGCAGCTAAAATTTGAATCTCAACTAACGAAAGTCATTGGGTTTTTATTTTATTCATTTTAGTGGGGTTTTATTTAGTATTTATTTTGGGCTGTTTTATCCTTAAATTTGTATATTTTAATGTGTTTGAATTTAATTGTAATGCCACAATAAAATGGAGGTAATTTGCTGCCTAAATAAAGCAACTTCCTTTTGAATGCACACCAAAATTCCTGCACTTTTGCTTTGGCAATTAAATATGCATTACTTAAAGTTATTTTTTGGGGCAACTTTTCTATACAGAATTATGAAAAGGTATTCATAAACCATACATTTTCTTCAGGTGTCCACATCCGCTTGTTGTATTCATTTTCCTGCCGAGTGCGCTGATAGCAGAGCTTAGCTCCAAAACAGATTACAGCTTAAATGATGCATTTAAACACACACACACCGCACACCGAGGGGCACACTCGCAGGCACACTCACATTGTTCATTATTGACTGCTAATGAGCCAGGACTAAGTCAGGAGGAGCAGTCTTGACATTTAAGACGACTTTAGCCAGAGACACGGACACACTGAAGTGAAGCATTTGGGTAACAACAAGGACTGTTTGAAAGAGACTTTTATAAAATCTAGGAAATAATAAAGCTAAGATGTAAGTCTTATTTTAAATATATATACTTTTTAAAGTAAATATAAATTCTAGACTGCTACTAAAATGAAGTGTGTAAGCTTCGAGTTGGGGCTTCTTTGCAGTGTAGCATTTCCATTTTAATTAAATTACCCAAATGACCACTCCCTTGGCCGTCTTTCAAGTGTTTCGGGGATCCTGCGTATATGTATATGTCGTGGCGAATTTTCTAATGTGCTCCAATAAATCTCCAGCGTCGAAAAGTGCGTTTTATGCACTCTAATAACTCAAGCCAACAGCAGCCTGGGCCCCACCCAGCGCTCATGCAGGGAAAACATTCGTTATTAAGTGCTAAAAGTTTCAAGTAGCCTTATACCTTAAGCCAAATG
>VNJV01002362.1:0-25422 GCA_008042635.1 Drosophila nikananu
TATTCAGAAATATAATACCACAGCTTCTGGTTTTAAAAAGTATTTTAAATTACAGCCTGGGAGAGGAAGTATGTGAAGTAGGGAATTTGAAGGTAGCAACTTAAGTTTATGTATTTTTATCTTTAAGAACTATAAACTTGTTTAGGAAACATTTACAAATAGTGCTAAGATTGCTCAAGACACAGAATATACAAAACAATAATAATAAGCCCATTTGAAACATCACAATTTGTTCTTATTAAAAATTAAGCTAATTTTTATTTTAAATAATCGCAAAATCAGGCAACTACTTTAATAGAAGAAACATGTTGGTTGTGTTTTTACTGCTTCAAATATTTTATTTATTAATCTATACAAGTTCTCGCTTTATTAAATCAATTGAAGAGACTTTTAAATCTTTATTATAATTAACTCACATTTATGAAAGATAAGAAAACTTATGAAATGCATTGCTAAGTGCTAGAACCTCATTAGTTTTTGCTGCAAAAACCCCTTGGTTTTTATACGCCTGCAAGTGGGAGTTGCATCGAAATATGTAGCTTGTAACTATTGAATTTCTTGTTCTGGTTAAAAATCAAACTCACATTAATTATGCTGCATTTCGTGTACGATTTATGGTTACAACGTTGCTGGCCACGTGCAAACTCGGCTAACTGGAATTTTTGTTGTCTGACAAGTGCCCGCTCGTTATTGTTACTATTATTGTTATTTTTATTGTCCTGGCTGACCTTCTGTGTGTGGCACAAAACCAATATTTGTGTACTTGTGCTGCTCCCAGCAGCTCCCTCACGCTGGCTTCGATGTTGATGTTTGTGCAATATTTACATGAGTTATTTGCAAACAGAATATAAATATGCCAATATTTAAATAAAATAATAGGCTCTCTCTCTCAAAAATCGAGGTCACCTCGAATTGAATTCCCAATGAATACGCTTAGGATATGAACCAGGCCTCAGATCCTAATCCGTTTTGCATCCGAAAGTGAGCGTTGTAATTGCATTTGCAGCTCCTCCGCTGTCAGCCACGAATGCGGAGTCCCCGTCTTCATTATTAGGGAGATGTGGTGGGAAATCGAGAGGCATGTGGGGCATCCGGCCAATGTCAGCAGTTGTCTGTTGCCGGAGATAAGATTCAGGGACTGGGGACTGAAGCCGAAGCTGAAATCCGACTCAGCCATAGTTTTCCGAGAGCGAATAAAAAACGGAAACTGTACTGAAACTGTACTGTGCTCGGTGCTCTGCGAAAAATATGCAAATAAGCTTTATTATTTGACAGTTTCTATAAAATGCAAAAGCCACAAAAGGCACCACCAGCAGCAGCAGCAGCAGCAGCAGGCAGCAGGCAGCAACAACTTCATCAACGTCAATGAAAAGTTTCCGTGCGTTGGGGAGCCGTAAGCCAGCCGCCTCCGCCTCCTGGCCATCCGAGTGTTTTGGCCCAGATTCCAGGGAACTGGGACTGGAACTGGGACTGAAACTGAAACTGAGACTGAGCACTGAGCACTGAGGACAGAGGATCCACCGCCTCCCGGCACCCACATCGCTCTGGCTTATATGACAAACTGAAATGCAATAAACAAGTTGACAACTCTGACAATTTGGACAAGAGAAACATGGTAAATGCTCGGAATTATGACAAGCGACGAGGAGTCGAAGCCAGGACGAGGGCGAGAGGGCAGCGCGGAAATGGCCAAAATGCCCGAAATGCCCGAAATGAGAGCAAAACAAACATAGGACATAAAGACATAAAGAATAAGTAATAAGCATGCAAATGCGTCAAGAGAGAGCAACTCTCCAGATGCATATACAAAAGACAGTCCGTTACTGTCGCCGCCTCTGTCATTACGAGCGGCTCTCGGCTCTATGGGGGTGTATCTCATGGATAAGAGAGATACTTTTTTGGCTTAATTACTGGAAGGAAGCATTGTTGTATCCCCAGTATCTAAGTATCTAAGTATCTGTCGGTGCCAACTGGCCTGGCCAACTATAAAGGGAACCAGATGCAGATACACTTCAGCACAACGGCCCAGTGGCCCCGACAACAACTCTGTTCCGGCCACTTTTGTTGCCAACTAATGAAAGACACAGTTTCGACCTCTCCGGCTAATGCTGCCTCCGAGATAGTCCCTGATGTTGAGAGCAAAAATTATCCCCTTGATTAGCAGAAGACTCGCTGCCAGGAGAGTGCCTGAAGTCCTTTATGGAAATTCATGTGCAGAAAAGAATTTAAATCTTTTTGCAATGGCTTTGCCCACGTAGTGACCCTCGTTGGACTGTAGGATTAGGATACCTTCAGTCAAAGGTCAAAATTCTGTCAGGTGACAGGAGGCCTTGAAGGCCACCAAAATTGAATAATCAAGGCAAGTCTGTGGGTGGGCAATGTTTACTTATGACAGATGCATGACTGCCTCATAAAGCATTAGTTTCCACTTTAAATTCTCCAGTATTTATCTACATTTTCCCTTTAAGCTTCACTAAGTCCAGTGTCGTTTATAATTACTGTAAACTTTTCCCACAAAAGTACACACACTCGATGGCTGTGCTTTTCCAGCACTGATAGCAAAATAAATTGCTCTCATTTTTGGCCCCCCGACCACCATAAATTTATCTGCAACTTGGGTCAAATTGATTTGCCGATTTACAGAGTCACAGTATCTGCCAGATACAGATAGCTTTTGATTTTCGCAGCAAGTAAATAATTAATTATGTCACAGCCCAAATAGAAGACGAATTTACATGGTTTCTGCTAAAATATTGAGGTGCATTGTGCTACATTTTTTGTTGAGCGATTTGATTAAACTGCCGGCATCTAAATAATTTTATTTGCTCACTATTGTTGGCCGCTTGCTGCTGATTTGTTTGTTGTTCGCTGCTGCTGCTGCGGCTGCTGCTGCTGCTGCTGCTGTTGGGATTACAAAGTCAACACAATGAAATTGACCAACGAGCGACGACGGCGGTCGCTGTCATTGTCATCGCTGCTGGGGGCAATATTTTGTTTGCTTTTTAATTGTTTGCCCCCATTGTAGCACCAATAAAATTATGCAAAGCCCCGTCGCGCAATCGATAGTCGTCCATCGATTGCATAAGTTTCCCTCGGGGGGGAATTTCAGGGGTTAAGCATTCGCCAACTGCTAAAGGTGGCAGGTTAAGGAAACTCACACAAAATCAAAACAAGTGCAGCCGAGCTCTCACTGCAACTCCGACTGGGTTACTCTTTTAGTTTAATCATTAAAAAAATCAGAGCACAACAATTAGATGGCTATTTCCATAGTAAAAAGTGTCTGTGGTTGCAGCTAAAAATCAGAAACGATCAGAAACGTGGGCCAGCGGTGATACTTAACCCCAATTTCCCCATCGAGTATCTACCATCTTTTTATGTCATCCGAAAGGCGATCAGTCAGGTCAGTTTTCCCCCTTGCACCCGATTATACCATCTCTCTGCTCACTTATTTCCGAGTTATGAGTTATGAGTTATGAAAAACTGTTATGGTGCCCCCGCGGGCCATTTTCACTGATTGCTGGTCCGTCGCTCCGCTGATTACCAGCGCTTTTCCTTTGACCAAATTAAACAACAACACGAAAAGGGACGGGGGCAGCTGCTGATCGCTGGAAAAACATTTAATCAGCGGAGCAAGCGAATCTCTTTCGTTTACCTTTCGACTTTACACCGGGCCAATCCCGGACATCATCGGATCCGGGGCCCCCCTCCCGTTTATGCAACCCCAGTGTTAAGTGGCCCATTGTGGGTAATTGCATCATGGGGTCCAGGGCTTGGCCCGAAGCTCACAACACACAAAACTATGTCTGATATGTGCACTTGCACTTGGGGGCCCTTGCCATGTGGCCCCCATTTCTGGCTCACCATTTTGCCGTATTTTTTGGTTGCAGCCATCTCGGTATTTGCATTTCAATTATGCACTGAGACCCAAAACTCTGGCAAGACCAAGACCAAGTCTAAACAGACAACAGGTAGACAAACAAAACAGTCCACGGGAATCGCTGGGGCAGCATCCCGGGGAGTCAATACCAAGGCAGCAAATCTGCAAATATGAACAACATTCAGTGCGAATTTCGGATGCACTTAAGATGCTCCTTGAAAAAGAATAAATTGTATTAATTTAGGAGATGTAATACATGTTGTTTCTTAAGTAAAACTACTTATATATCATTAGTATTTTTTAAATATATTTAATTTATTTATAATCTATGACAGAGCTAACCAGCTGGCCTCCAGCCTAGGGCATTCCCTGGGTGAAAGGTGCGGAAGTGCCTTGAGAGAAGCTCTGCAAAGATGCGAAAATATTTGCATACGCAAAAATGTGGCAAGGAAAGTGTGTAAGTGTGTGTAAGTGTGTGTGTGTTGCCAGGTGGGGGGGGTGGGGCAAGTCCGGGACGGCATCCCAGAGCCGATCCGCAGACATCTCCTGCTGCTCTGTGTGCCAGCGTGCGAGTGTGCAAATAAATAAGCAGAAACATAGTCGAGTACTTGTGTAATTATGGCAAATGTTATTTGATTTTGGCACCCCATTGCCCCTGCTCCCTGCTCCAACCACTGGGGGACCGTGGAGACCGTGGAGACCATGGAGACCGCAGCTGCGTGCTCCATATTATAGTGGATTTTGGCGGCGGGGGGAAACCTGGGGAGCGGAGAGCCCACTGCCAGATATTTGCACTTTTCGAGAGAGCGCCGCCGCCGCCGCTGTTTGCACTTTCGCCCAAATGCCAACACCCAGCAACACCCAGCACTCCCACCTCTCCGCAGCGGGCAACTTGGTCTGCACGGCAAGAAATTGGCTCCGGCATCCAAGGTCACTGGGAAGGTTCGATTTGTGGGTTTATTGGCAAAGAAATTTAATGGAAAAGTCGGAAATGGTAGCATCACAAGACTGTATGTTCATTTTTAGTTCAACTTGCAAGTGTTTCATGTAATATGTAAGATATATAAAGGAAATATATGTATATAATATATTTATATTTGTATTTTAGCCCTGTTTTATATGAGAATTATTTTATACTAATTACCTTCTTTATAGAACTAAAAAGGCAGCTATGGTAAGTATCATAAATAATATAATGAAATATGTTATATAATAAATGCCTTTAAAAAATGGCTTCAAGATTAGTTATGTGCAGATATCTAGTGAACCCAGAGACTAGTTTCTTATAAATTTGACTAGATGAACTTGGTTCCTAATGCTAAAATATATTTATATCTAAAATCTGAAGCTTAGACTGAAGTTTTCTTTGTACTAAGAACCCTGCAAGGTAATTTAAATACCAAACCTTCTCCAAATTCCAACAAAAATGCCTTGCTGGGTACTATATGTATTTTTTGAGTACAAGTTTCCGCAGCAGAACGAGCTTATGACAGACTTATTAAACACAAAGCATATGGAGGAGCGTAATGAGCTGTTGCTCGACGCGATGCCCCTTGCCCCATGCTGCATGCTGCATGCTGCATGCTTCATTCCCGATGCTGGATGCCAAAGCTGCAGCGACTCTCAAAAGTTGTCATGACAGCCACTCGGCAGTGGGAAATGCACAGTGGTTACAAATCGAAAAGAACCAGAATCGAAGGCATTTCATTAACACAAAGAAGGGGGTTCTGCTAGGGCTGGGAGTTCATCATTTACTCCTACTATTTATACAATTTAACTAATGTATATTCACAACATGTTGCCCTTAGGTTGACCTCCCACTGTGCATCTGGACATGGATGTGAGAGTGGTTCTTCGGTGGCTCTGGATGGGGGGATGCTGTGGGAATGTGTGGGGTGTTGCAAGCAAACAGAATGCCGCACGCCCGAGTCGGATTTGTTTTTGAATCTCCCCCACCAAGCAAAAGGGAAATTCTGCCAAAGTGTACAATGCCCTGGCTCAGTGCCCCACAGAAATACCTGCAAATTAACCAGAACATCGAAGGACCATCGGCAAGCCGATTACGCTGGAAATTCGGTGAATGCCTAATGCCTTCCAAACCTTTGAATGGCCAGGCCGAAGACAATGCAACCGGAATGCATAGATTTCAGCTTTTAAATACTGCCATTCGCGTCCTTAGATTCTTGGCGAGGTTCAGTATTTACACAAAACTTCATATTTAATTATAATAAATTACTACTTAATAGTTTCTCGTAAGTAAACATTATATTTGTGAACTTGCCATGAATCTTGGCTACAAGTTATGCAACTGTTACCTGTTCCGGGATGATTTCTACGAAACTTTCGGCTTTAATTTCGATACCCAGAGCTATCCCCTTCCAATATTTACCCCGCTGTCTTGCCTGGCAACTCTTATGTCAGGTTTCCCACTTGCCGGATCGCCAGGTAATCGGCTCGCTTTGACGAGTTGTTAAGATTTTTAACGTATCTACCTGGCTGGCCAATAATGAGACGAGGAAAAAATAGACAATGGTCCGACTCGACGGGCGATTGTTCTCCTCTCCTCAGGTGTTGCCCTCAAGCTACCCTGAAATTATGAGTGTACTGTAACAAATTCAGTGGAAGTATACATTTACTATACTCACTCACTAGCATATTGTATATTTTTATATATTATTTTTTAGTATTGAAATATAGGTACTATTTTATATTATTATATGCGTTACAGGGTATTTCAGAGTTAGTTATTAGTTGGCAACGCAGTCAAGGAGTTATTTCCGACCCTATAAGTCATATATATTCTTGATCAGCATCTTCAGCAGATTCGATCTAGACATGTATGTCGGGGAAAAACGTACACATTTTTTTCAAGAAAAATGTAAGGGGTTTCATCGTCCAAAATTGACAAAAAAATTTCAAAAAATTTAGCATCGAGTTTTGAATGCAGAAATGTTCCATTAAAAAAAAATAAGCAGAAAAAATCAAACCAGACTGAAATCGGTTGAGTTTTCGCCAAGTTATGATAAAAAAACCCTTAAGGTGTTCTCGATTTTTAAGCCATTTTTTTTACAAGAAAAATGTAAGGGGTTTCATCGTCAAAATTGACAAAAAATTTCAAAAAATGAGGCGTCGAGTTTTGAATGCGGAAATGTTTTCCTTTTAAAAACAAGAAGAAAAAACCAAACCAGACTGAAATCGGTTGAGTTTTCGCCAAGTTATGATAAAAAAAACCCTTAAGGTGTTCTCGATTTTAAGCCATTTTTTTTTTTCAAGAAAAATTGACAAAAAAATTTCAAAAAATGAGGCATCGAGTTTTGAATGCGGAAATGTTCTCTTATTAAAAATAAGAAGAAAAAACCAAACCAGACAGAAATCGGTTGAGTTTTCGCAAAGATATGATCAAAAAACCCTTAAGGTGTTCTCGATTTGTAAGCCATATTTTTACAAGAAAAATGTAAGGGGTTTCATCGTCAAAATTGACAAAAAAATTTCAAAAAATGTAGCATCGAGTTTTGAACGCAGAAATGTTCTCTTATTAAAAATAAGAAAACCAGACTGAAATCGGTTAAGTTTTCGCCAAGTTATGATAAAAAAACCCTTAAGTGTTCTCGATTTTTAAGCCTTTTTTTTTTCAAGAAAAATTGACAAAAAAAATTTCAAAAAATGAGGAATCGAGTTTTGAATGCAGAAATGTTCTCCTATTAAAAACAAGAAGAAAAAACCAAACCAGGCAGAAATCGGTTGAGTTTTCGCCAAGTTATGATCAAAAAACCCTTAAGGTGTTCTCGATTTTTAAGCCAAAAATTCAATCTCGTAAACCCATCGAATTAATTGCCATGTGATCGCACTTTCCTCTCAGTGTGTCCGGCGCCAATCGAAAGTGAGGCGTAATGAAATTAGCTTGAGCCGCGCTGAAGGCGAGAACCCGCGAAGGGCGCCGAGAGGCGTTGGCCACTCAGCGGCCAACAGTAAACAGTGGACAGTAGACACTGGACAATGGACAGGGAACAGGGAGCGGTGAGCGATGAACAGTGAAAGTTAATTGAACACATGCCCCAAAATGAAATGGAAAACACGGCTCTGCGGAACTGGGGGGAACTCAACAGGCTGGCTACCTGGCGGCGGGGCCGGTGCACAAGTGATTAACGATTGCAGATGACAGGCTGGTCCGAACTCCGGATGACATAAGCGAGTCAAATCCCCAACCCGGAAAACTAAGGCCACTATAGCGGCGACAATTGTTTAGTTTTGGGACCCTTTTTGCACTCGACAAGCCTTTATTTGGATTGTACTTTAAGCCGGAAAGGGTTTAAAAAAAGTCAAAGCAAAGGAATTTAAAAAAAAATAAAAAAAAAACAGTTTGCGGCCAAAATATTATTACAATAATGTTTCAAGTGTAGAAAATATATGGAGTTTATTTAAAATGCTTAATAACAGAATATCCGAATTAAATAATAAATAATGCAATTGAAATGTTTAAATGTTACATTTTTATTTTTTATAAAGAAATTAGAACCTTTTAAGCTTCCTGAAAAAGTTCTTACCTCAGAGGAACTTTGCAGCTGAAGTAAAACAATTTTTTGAAACTATTTTTGAGGGAGTTAAGCTAAAATACTTTCGAAATACTTTCTCAGCCTAAAATTCACTTTTATTTTATATATAAATCACGAGAATAAATCTGCCACGGAATATTATATATATTTCAATTGCTAACTATTTACAAAGAAAGCATAAATATAATATAACAACAAGGGGAATCTCCATTTTTTGGCCAAATAAGTGATTGTCTTTGTAAAATATTTTATAAATACTGTTTTAAATATTTACCAACCTACCATATTTACATTTTATTGTAAAATATTTTATTTTAGAGGTTTGTTTTTTATTTACCCCTCTTTTTGCTGTCCCTGTTTTTATGTCCTGCTCTTCAAGCTGTCAGGCGATGAGATAAACTTCGATGCTGGACGCCGTGCCCTTCCGTCCGTCCAAAGGGAGCTTTCACTGTACGATCTCGACAGTTGGCCACATTTTGTGCAATGGGTGAAAGTCGCGGAGGGCCAACACTTGCTGTACGTCATGGCAAATGCGCGTTTCTGTTCGTTTTTGGCCAACGCGAAGTCAGTCAGTCAATGGAGCGATGTGTGCGATGGGCAGCGGCTGCATAATCCCAGCTTCGACTTTGGGATCTTCGACTTCAAATTCGAGCTGTACATTTGTACATTTTTGGGCTGGTGGCATTCGCTTCCGCGTTTAACACCTCTCCCAGCCATTAATATGGTAATTTATGACCGAGACAGCAACGCCACATAAATCTGCAACAGCCCAAAGATGCCTGATGGGAAAATGTGTGTGTGGCCTTCGTTATTCCTACGAGTGACTCCACTCTCCGCTCAAGTGTCGTAATGAGGAGTCCCCCCAGCACCCCCAGAACCCGACCCAAAGCATTATTGGGAATGCAAATGAGATGCGTGCGCCCAAATTGAAATGGCAAATGTTGACAGCGCCAACATAGAGCCCGAAATTCAAAGTTAATAAACGAGATATTTATGTGGGAAGTGCTGCTGCTCAGTAAACACTAGATGTTTCGGGCAGGACAAGGTGGCTCCATAGGTCAGGTCCTTGAGATCCTCAATTGCCAAGTGGCTGGCCTTGCAGAGAGTTTTATAATAGATGTGGAAACAGGTTGTCATGAATATGAGTTTTTCCTGGATTTAGCTATTGAGAAGTAATCATAGGTATCATATACCAAATAATTTGAAGAATCTATGGGGTTTTAGAGAAACTTATGCTATTAAGTTGTATACAAAATATTTATATATTACATTATTTAATTATTAATTATACCTTGAGCTTCTTCTGGGAACACCCTAATCCTACAGCAAGTCGCTTCTGGTCCCAACGCCTGCGAATGACATAAACATATTTATGAATTTTCTATTCTGCATTGCGTTTTTGATTGTCCCAAGTAGGAATATGAATGGAAATGGGCGCAGAGGTGGAAATCCGGGGGGGTAGTCTCATTTGCATTAGCAAACCGATGGGTGAGGAGTTAGAGGCAGAGTCAGAGCCAGAGTCAGGGCCACATCCAAAGTAGGAGCCGGAGAGGTTGGAGGCTGAGATGGAGGCGCCTGCTGATTAACATAAAATTAAGCGTTCGAAAGGCATGCGGCATGCGGCAATGGGGTTTCGGAATCCGTATTAGCAGCTCGGAAGTGGGGGAAGTCGGGGCCAAGTCTCTGGAACGCCGGGCTGGGCGCTGGCTGATAAGCCGCCGCGCGGCGATAAGCGCATTTAATTAGCATTAATTAAAGCGAATTGCGAGACTCGGGCGCAAAACTAATAGCAGCAACTGAAATAAACAGGCGCAGGGGAAGGTACCGGGGCTTGTGAAAGCGGTCCAAATGCTAATAGAAATGACAATTGTGCTCGGCAATCGATGGTTTTTGGAGCACGGAGTGGCGGCAATGCCCACATTGGGGGAAATGCAGGCCAAAAATGTTGGACTGAAACTCAGAGGTTTAGAAATGAAAACAAAACTGGTTTATTTATGATATATTTTTTTTTACTCAATACTTGTGGGTGTGTATTTCTTTTTGCATATATTTCAAAGTAATATTAATTTGTTGTATACTTTTTTTATTTATTGTAATTTTTAGAGGTTTAGAAATTAAAACAAAACTGGTTTATTTATATCTTTTGCTTAACACTTTTGTGTGTGTGTATTTCCTTTTAAATTTATTACAAAAATAATAAATATTATAATATAGTAAAATATTAATATTATATAATTAATAAATATTATCTTATTATTATATTAATATTACTAATTAATAAAGTTGTATAATTTATTCATTATTATATGTTTTATTTACATACCCCTTTTGGCCCACTGTGCGGCATGTGATTAGTAGGGCAACAATTTTGTTTCTTGTTTATATCAAGGTTTTTGTAATGATTTCTCTTAAAGATCAGGTGGACATGTCTTTCAGAATCAATACTCTTAAATTTATAAATTTGTATTTATTAATCGGGAAATATTAAATATATTGTAAACAAAAGTTGTAATTGAGTTTGAAGATATAAAGTTAAGAAACTATGCATTAAATTGGTAACCTAAATGCTTAAATAAGTTAATAAAGCACTTTACAAAAATATTTGCCTATTTATTTGCTTTACAATTTTATTTTAATTGTATTATTTAGTATTCAATAAACTTTTATATAATATATACAACCAGGCCACTCTAGTTATTTTCCACTAAAGAAATCCCCAAAAAGTACCTGCGGCACCTGCGAGATCGCTTTGTGGCGTCTTCACGGCGATTCGACGCACTGTGCGCCTTGCGGCAGAAGAAAGCGGATTGCGTAATGTCTGCGTCATTATATAAAGCGGCGGCGGAGATGCTGAGAAAGGGAAAGAAAAGACACTGAGAGAGAGAGAGAGAGAGAGAGACAGAGAAAGAGAGAGACAGAGAGACAGAGAGAAAGAGAGAGAGATGGCCAGGAACTGGACCCGCATAATTGCGCGACTTCACCTGAAACCGCGTCGCGTCTCCCTCCCTCTCTCTCTCTCCGTCTTTCTCTGCAGCAAATGTGGGCGAGGCCAGGGCGCAGCAGCTACAAAAAAAAAAAATAAATAAAATAAACAAATAAGAAAAAAAGAAAAAGAGACCAGCTCCAGCTCCAGCTTAAGCCACCTTCAGCGCGGCAGAAAAACACCTCATGCCATCGGAATGCAATTTCACTTCTTTAAATATTTTCTCAATTGTTTTGTGCGTGTCGAATGGGGATGTGCCTCGGATCAGGCTATCCCAGTTTTGGGAGCTTTACTGTACCTCAAAAATACGTGCAACTTAACAGGCAAATAATACTTAAATTATTGACAAAAATCACAGATTGCCTTGAAAAGTAAATTATGTTGAAAGTGTGTGGGTTTGTTGTAATAAATCTTTGAGCAAAGTTAGGTTAGTCCATGAAAAATCTCATTGATATGATATTTCTTCAGATCTTAGATCATATTATCAATGCAGTCAACTGTGGGGCATTGTTTTGGGAGTACAAGTTGGGCTATAAACTACTTTTATGGCTCTGTAAATACCAAAAAGTCTTATAAAATGGGTAAGATGAAGTTTCTTCGCAATTAAAAGATCAAAATGTAAGACTTGAACACTTAAATTTACCTTTTTTAGACTAGGAAATCCCTTTGAGGTGCAGTTTCAGTTGGTTTTAAATACAGATTCATAAGTAGCAAAGTTAACTGATGAGTTTTCCTATTAAAAAAACAACCAGCTACCCTACTAATTTTGCTGTATTAAAATCCTACTTACAAGTCCTCAAATATATTTCTGATATAATTTAATGCCTTTTTTTTTGACAAAAGTTCAATTTATTTTCACTTTCATTTAATGGCATTTCCCCTGCCTCACCAAAGAGTTACTGAAGTGGCGATCGTCTGCTGGCCCAGGAAAGTGGCAGCTGGGCTTACGAATGTCGGATTGACTTCTTTCCTTTTTTTTTTTTTGATTTTGGACTCTTATCAACATTGAGGCCCCTATGCAGGCCCTTGGCGATGCACCCGTTTAGAGATCAGACGAGGCAACGCGAAGGAAGGGCAGCCATCCAACTGGCGACGGAGACTCGAGGAAGTAAAAGCGCAAATAATTGCGAGCCAGCAAAACTGAATGAAAACAAAATGCGGCGAGTGCCGATAGACAAGCATATAGATTCACAGATATAGGTAAATGGCATAGAGATATTTTGTGAATTTGTAATGACAAAGGCAAGGCGGCGGACAACAGCGGTTAAATATTGCCACTTAGGTTGCAAGTTGCTGGTAGATGTTGCTAGTTGCTGCTGCTGTTGCTAGCCACTGCGACTGGTCACAAGATGCAACAGCCAGGAAGTCCAAACTTGGCCGCCGCAGCAGCAGTGAAGTAACCTGGCCAGGAGGGAAGAGGGTCACCAAATGACCAGCCTGCGGCGTTGGCTTTCTCGTCAATACCCTCGCCAAGAGTTGTGCCACTCTTCTCGGCATTTGTTAATTATTATATAATCATTTTTCTGGTGGAAAACAAGTCAAGGGTATTTCGGAATTCGGTGCTGCTGAGGCAGAATGCAGAAGCAGACTCCCTGGCAGGTTACTTTCCCGTTTTTGCCAGTCCGGAAAGTCTTCGATCATGACGATGCTTCAGGCTGAGGCTGAGGTCGGGGTTGCAGGCGATGACGATGACGAAGACGATGATGTTGATGTTGATGTTGATGTTGCTGTGGATGATGATGATGCCACCGTCAAGGCAAAATTCAGAGTCAGAGACTCTGGGAGAAAGACACTTGGCCCAAGAAATGCAAATGAAAGCGAAATCGAGTCACGCGAAGGCTGTCGCGGGAGGAAAACTTGATCTTGAGAGTTGCGGGGGGAGGAAACTCTTTTATGACTCAACTTTGTGTGGTGAAGAAGAAACCGAAAGCCGAAAACAGAAAACAGAAAACTCAAAACCAAAAACTCAAAATCGAAAACCCAAAACCGGGGGCTATATCGGGACACTGTGGCAAGTGAGTTGACACCGTATTACTGACAGTTTGGCCCATTGAAGCCACTCATGAATATTGGCCGGCTCGGTGGCCCAGAAAATCCGCTTTGACTCACATCGCGGCCCGTTGAGTAATGTGTGTGTGTGTGGGAAATGATGTGAAGGCCATAGAAGTGGCAGCCACTAAATGAATTCTATGTTATTAAGTGCTGGAAAGCAGTCGCAAATGAGCAGGCATTTAGTGGGGGGTTTTTTATGGAGCACAGTGAGTTGTAATTACGTTTTTTAAATAAGTAAAGTGAACAGGTTTGAATAGATTCAAGCTGGCAAGGGGTGAATCTTCAAACATTAACTCTTTCAATTTAACAATAAAAATTAATGTTTTTGGATTCAGAATATCTTACATAAAAATACGTATGAATTGAAAACTATGATGAGAAGCGCACTAATTTATGGGTTTTAAACTAAGGCCTGTAATATAGTTTTCTTCCTTTATTTAATTTCTTAAAATCGTTAACTACAATTTAAAATTGGGTATTTAAAATGTATAAATAATGCTTTGCCCCATTTTTTTAGCAAGAAAATTATGACTTCCTTTTTATTTTGAGGAAGTTATTTGCCTGTCATAAATTCAGTATTTCCACAAAACATGTAAAAATATAAAAATATGATAGATAAATATAATAATTTCATGGCTTAGCTTTATTTATTTATAATATATTTTACTACCTATATTTTAGCTTCTGTTGATTTATTTATAATACATTTTATTACTCATATTTAAGCGAAACTTTATTTATAACATGTTTTTGTATTGATATTTTAGCTTTTCTAAACATATTTAAGAAATACATATTTTAGTTCTTTTATTTCGGCTTCAAGTTATTTATTTATAATACATATATTTAAGTGCATATATTTAGCTTCTCTTTATTTATTTAAGATATATTTTATTACTTTTATTTTAGCTTTACTTTATTTATTTATAATATGTACATTTTATTACTTATATTTAAGCACAACTATATATATTTATAACATGCTTTTGAACTTATATTTTAGTTTCACTTTATTTAATTAAAAAATATTTTAGTACTTTTATTATATATTATATACATATATTTATAATATATTTAAGTGCATATATATTAGCTTATCTTTATTTATTTAAGATATATTTTAGTGCTTTTATTTTAGCTTTACTTTATTTGTTTTTAATGCATTTTATTACGCATATTTAAGCAAAACTTTATTTATTTATAACATATTTTATAACATATTTTTGTATTGAAGTTTTAGCTTCTCTTTAAGATATATTTTAGTACTTTTATTTTAGCTTTACTTTATTTGTTTATAATACATTTTAGTACTTGAAACCCTTTTATTTTATATTTGATATATATTCTAGCTTCTCTTTATTTATTTAAGATATATTTTAGTGCTTTTATTTACTTGACTTTATATATTTAAAATACGTTTTAGTACTTGAAACCCTGCCTTTGCTGACACTTGATTTTCGAAAACATTTCCTGGCTGCCTGCCACTTGACGATCTTGGCCAGCCATTAGGCGTTCAAGGCTCCCAGCGGCGAACTCCGCACTCCGCACTCCGCACTGCGAACTCCGAACCCGGGAGATCCTCCACGATCTTCGGTGGGGTGGCCCAAGGTACGAGCTGCGATGTGAAAACGTTGCCAAACTGGTCGCCGCGCGGGGAACTCTCTCCGCAACTCTCGGTCCCTTTTGGCCCGCGCACTTGCTTATTTTTATTTTTATTTTTACATCCACCAAATTTCTTCACTTTCTGTTTCGACTGAGATTCAGATTGGGCTCTTGGGCCTGGGACTCCGCTTCGAACTCGGACCCCAGACTCCGATTGGGATTCGCTCTGGGTTTCGGTTTCGGTTTCGGTTTCGGTTTCGAACTCGGCGCATCTCTGCGGCTGCGCGGCCGCTCAGCTGCTCAGCTGCTCCGCCGCTCGGCGGCAGCGACGCCGGCGCCGGGTATTACCTATATGAAGTCGCGTTATCATCCGAGCGGCAGCATTTTCAACTCGCGAGTGACGAGCAGCGGACGCCGCGAGATCCGATCGCCCGCAAAAATCAGAACCGAACGAACACAGAGGCGCCCCCCGAAGGCCCGCCCGAATCGAACCCCAAAAAAAAAACCGCTCCGCGACCCTGTTTTTATTTATTTGATTTTTTTTTGTCTTTGTGAGTCCTGTGCCGTGTTTTCGCATCAACACGCATTTTTTTCGAGTGTGCTCTGTGTGCCGAGGATAACGAGTAGAACACCAGCTGCTGGCATGGTAAAGAACTGCTTCCTAATTGGACTCCAAGTGCGAAAAGGATTATTGCCAATTGGGCAAAACAGAAAAATGAAAGAAAGAAAAATCCAAGAAAATCAACAGTGACAAATGGGAGTTTTGCAAGTTTGGAAAAGAAGCCAGTTTTGTAAAGGATATCTGGGCTTATCCAGGGGCTACATTAAAAAAAGGATATTATTTTTTATTTATTATCTAACCTAAGGCCACATTTTCTAGCCCTTGATTGATAGTAAAGTTTGAGCTAACTTCCTGTTTCAAATTATCCCAAAAGACTTGTCTGGAAACCGGAGGCTATATATAACATTTAATTCGATCTGTCAGGCAGGAGTATATATAAATATCCAACCCACATTTAGATAGCCACGCCTGCGCCCTAACCCCATGACCTTGGGGCACAACAACCTCCAACAACTAATTGATGAGGGTTTTTCCCCGGGACTCCTAATGAAAATTGATGCAGGACCCGAAAGTGTACAGGAATCCTGCCAAGGATTATTCATTCGCTGCCAATGTGGCAGCCAATGCCAGGCCTTTGTCTGCAGATTTAATTTATTCATTATCGAAATTGATTCATAAATAATTTCGCATTCTGGTGGGCGGGGGCATGGTGGGGAAATTTAATTAACGCAGATTACGATTCTCGACTTCTGGGGCCCGGACGACTTTTCAGCCAGCTGTGGCTAAAACTTTGCCGCACGCAGGGATATGTCTCCCGGGCAACCCTTTGACCTGGTCCTCAGTCCCGCAGTCCCTTTGTGCTTTGTGTGTCGTTCATCTTCGAATTAAATTTGCGTTTTCTTAGCCAGAGAGACAGCGAGACAGGCAGAGAGAGTGAAAGTTTCGCCGGCCATTTGTATGTTTATTTGTTTATTTGTTTTTCTGCCGCCGCCGCCGCTGCTGCTGCTGCTCATTTGTTTGCCGCTGCCGTTGCCTGCCATTGCTGTCAATTGTTTAGCATCAATAACAAATATTTGTGGCCTATGCTAATGAACAGAAATCGAACGCAGCCGAAGAAGAAAGTGGAAGAAAGAGGGCCCTCAGCTCTGAACTGTGAACTGCGAACTGTGACCGTTGGCAGGTGATGTAAATGAAGGCATACAGCTAACCAGACTCTGAGCTAGTAAGCATTTCGGTAGATAAAATCATGACCTAGAAGGTAATACGAGTGGGGGTCATCCCCAGTTTCAGTTGGGTTTTAAAACCCAAAACCCATTGCTATTGCCAACTGTTCGAGATGGCCACATCCGGGTCACTTCACACGGCTCACACTGAGACAATGGGGCACAGAGGCAGCCACTTGCCCGCACCTTTTAATTGTTTGCCATTTCTTTTATAATGTATTTTCATTATGCGGCGCATAATTTCACTGCCAACATTTGTGACACCTACTCATCCCCCCCCCCCCAGAGAGCGGGCAGCGAGGTGCGTGGAGCGGGGCGAGATACGAAGATACAAAGATACAAAGATATACACGGCGCGAAGTGAAAGTTCACTTTGCGGCTCTCCCCCCTGGCAGTCTCCCCCCGCCGCTTCTTCTCCAGGGCCGCTTATGACATTTTAACGCTGCCGCTGGCCAAAAACCAAAGAGTGTTGGTAACAACAAAATAAAGAGTGGTAACATCTTTTGCGGGGCCATTGTAATGCCAGTATTCAATGCGCATCGCCGGCCAATGAGCTGCACTTTTCCCCCTCTTTTTTTCTTCATTTCCAAAGATCCCCGATAGCCACTGTTGCGCAATGGTGTAAAGACCTGAAAGATGGCCAAGAGACACAATAACTGAAAGCAGGCAATAAGTGAGGCGTTGTGGGGTTCTCTGGGGCAGTGAGTAATGATCTCACACATACACCATTTAGGTTACATTGTGGCTAGAAGTTCAGGCCTAAAGCACTACATTTTGTGCTACCAAAGATATTTCCCTGCATAAAACTGTAATACTGTGGCCAGAGGGCCACCTTTCTAGCCCGCTTGCTGACCTGCCAAAGTGCTCATTTTGGATGCCATAATTCAGCTCTCCTCTCGAAGACGAAACTCTCTACCTTCACCTCTTGCGTCACACCGATCACTTGCGTTACGTAAGGGCATTCCGACTTCGTCACCTTCTGCGGTCGCTGATTCGCGGCTCGGCGCGTTGTGAGCGGAATTTGAAAAGAAGCGCCAGCTGATGGGCTTTCGGCCACTCTTGAGTGGCTTATTTGTTGTTAAACAAACTCGTAAAGCCAATTAAACTGTGCCTTCAGTGCCTTTGTTTTGGCCACTCGCTGCTCTGTATTTCGCCGGCACGAATCGGCGACTGGCTGACTGGCTGACTGGCTTACTGAATTATTGATGATCATGACGAGCGAGTGAGTCGGAGCAGCGGCAGCGGTGACATCCACTCCGTCCACGATGATGGCCATGTCGGTGGCCGCCGACGATGATGGCTAATGACGTCTGCAACGCCGGCCGGGTTTATGCTTTAATTAGAGCGCTGTGCCGGTACGCAGAGAGTGCCAATTACGCCACGCAACGGGCCAGCTCTTAATGGCTCTATTTGCGGCCGAAATGGCACGCACATGCAACGATTTCCGACATCTCATTTAGTTGATATAATCGTAATGCGAAATTTGTTGGCTAATAATTGGGCATTAATTCGGTTTCACGACTATTTAAATTGGTAGAATTAATCAGAGGGATTACCCAGTCTCTTGGTTTAAATTCTTTTCACACATTGTGGAAATTCTTCTTATTCTTCTTACATTTTGTAGAAATTCTTCTCATTCTTCTTACATTTTGTGGAAATTCTTTTTATTCCTCTCACATTTTGTAGAAGTTCTTTTCATTCTTCTTAAATTTTGTAGAAATTCTTCTCATTCTTCTTACATTTTGTAGAAATTCTTCCTACATTTTGTAGAAATAGTTATTCAAATTTTATTAAAGCTAGAACAATGATTTAAATCTCTAAAAATAAAGTAAAGTCAGGACTATCAACTCAGCAATACTTACATTTTAATTTTAATAATAGAGCCTTAATAACACGCTTAAAAAGGGAACTAGCTAGAAGCCCACAACTCTATTCAAGTTTGTTGAATTAAATATTTTTATTAAAATACTCCCCTTCAAGGTAACCCAATTATAAGGCAAGCATTAATTTTTCATTACAATTTGCTTATCAAATTTAATGTCTACGAGTGAAGTAACCACTTAACTGCTTGTCTCAGCCCCGATTAACGATTATTTAAGCCGTGAGCTTGCTGTTTCAGTGTTGGCCAGGCCAGAAAATCGAGGCTGTTGGGTTGCAAGTTGGCAAATTAACGCAGATTATGGCTACACACACACACACACACACACACAGTTGGTGGTTGAAAACGACACCTGACAAAGCCAACGAATAAACCGAGGACCTGTGACCCGTGACACGTGCGTCGCCTTGACAGGCTGACAAGTTGCCGGCGGTCAGTAAAAAGGTCGCCGAGACAGCTGACAAATGAAGGGGCCTGCGGAAGGGTTGAGGCTTTGTTGATGGACGAAAACTAGAGATAGCCCTGCCCCGGGGCTGCTAGTGATGCCTCTGATTTCCAGGAAGCTATTTCCAGTGACCACTGTGCCCCCTTGCCCGACCTAATCTTGATCTCCCCCTCTGCTTGATCTCTCTCCCCCCGCAGATGCTGCTCCGTGTGACATTGCTGGCCACGCTCTGCGTCTGTGCCGCCCAGGCGGTGCTCAGTGGCAAGGAGCTGAAGCGCCGGGAGGCAGGATTCGACACCTACGGGCCGCCGCCACGTCCCGCCCCGCAGTATGGACCGCCGCCACAGCAGCACGTGCCCCACCGGGAGTACGGTGTGCCGCAGCAGATACCCTTCCGGGAGTACGGTCCCCCGGCTCTAAAGTACGGCCCGCCCAAGCTGAACTTCCTGGGAGGAGGAGGAGGCGGCGGCGGCGGAGGAAGCTCCCTGCACGAGCAGATCAAGACCCACTTTGGGGTGCCCAAACCCTTCTACGGACCGCCCCACATCCAGCACAAGCCCGCTCCCCAGTACGGCCCACCGCCCAAGCCTGCCCCTCAGTATGGACCTCCACCTCCTCAGCCGGCGCCTCAGTACGGTCCTCCTCCCCAGCCAGCGCCCCAGTACGGACCTCCTCCACCCCAGCCTGCCCCCCAGTACGGACCACCGCCGCCGCTGAAGATCCAGCACCGCCCGGCCCCACAATACGGACCACCGAGGCCACAGTACGGACCACCGCCGCCGCCTCCCCAGCTGCTGCCCTCGCCGCATGCCGCCCCCCTGTTCAAGCCCGCCCACCAGCCGGCCACCTCGTACGGACCACCGGCGTCGGGACCCCTCAACCTGCCCCCCAAGCCCATCTATGATGCACCGCCCCCGAACTATGGCCCACCACCACTGCCAGTGGCGCTGCCAGGACCTCCGCCGCCGCCGGCCACCACCATCATACTGCAGGGAGGAGGACACCACCACCATGGCGGACCCACGGGACCCAGTGGCCCCGGGCCGGTGAAGCAGCAGCAGGTGCAGATCCAGATTGATGCCTCGGGACACACGCACAGCGTGAGCGGCTCCCAGGCGCCGTTCCACACGGCCTGCGACGGCTGGAAGCCGATTCCGGCTCCGATCGGCGCCTACGTGGAGCAGAATCACATCGAGACGCAGGGTGGCTACAGTCAGGTGGCCCAGGGACATGGCGGAGGCTTCGCGACTCAGTACAGCGTGGGAGGAGGATCCTCCGGAGGCTCAGGCAGCATTATCGACGGACTCTCGGACGAGCAGCTCGTGGCCGTGGCCCTCCAGGGTGGCAGCGATGGTGGCGCCCAGGTGATCACCGGACCCGGCGGCAACTCCATCGAAACGGAAACTCTGCAGGTGCGTCTCTAAGCTATTTCATTAATCGATAAAGAACTTTGGGAGAAGGTAACTTAAATTTGATATTTACAGGCTGCCATTGGCTCCCTGGATGACTCGTATTCCAAGCCGCCACTGGACTCCTTCGATCCCCGATCGGTGCACGCCCAGAAGTATCAGACCATTGGCCACGCCGGACCGCAGGGCGGTAACTACGGACCTCCGCCACCTCCGCCAAGTGGCAACTATGGACCACCGCCGCCGCCACCCAGCGGCAACTATGGTCCTCCTCCGCCGCCGCCCCAGTTTGCGGCTCTGACCAGCAGCAGCAGCAGCAGCCACTCCTCGCACTCGCAGGGCAACGTGAACATCCAGTACGGACCACCGCCCTCTGGCAACCCACAGCCCTTCCCCCAGCACGGAGCCGGTCAGCCCAACAAGCCGGTGGCCTACCGCCCGCCCGTGCCCGTCGGCCTGCTGGAGTCCATCGGGGCCACGGTGCAGCATCTGGATCAGTTTGGGGTGAAGCCGCAACAGCAGCCAGCCACCTACATTCCCCCCGCAGCCAATGAAATAGCTTTGGCGGCTCCACCACCACCAGCGCTGCCCGCTCCCCAGGCCCTCTACCAGCCGCCACCCCCACCACCTCAGGCCCAGCAGGTCATCCTGCAGCAGCAGCTGCCGGCACCGCAGCCAGGACCCGCCTTTGGACACCAGAAGCAGCAGCAGTTTGGACCCCCAGAGCCGCAGTACCTGCCGCCTCCGCCGCCGCCGCCAGTGGCCAACGTGCGTCCCCTGGGACCGCCGCCACCGCCCACCCAGCAGTACTTGCCAGCCGCTCCACCGCCGCCGGTCTTCTTCCAGCAGCAGCAGCAGCATCACCACCACCACGCAGAGAACAGCTACAGCGCCTCCCAGTTCCATGCCCAGGGTCTGCCCCTGCCCCAGCAGGCGCCCCGCTTCAGCCAGCTGCCCTTCCAGCAGCAGCAGCAGCCCCAGACCATCGTCGTCCACGACTGCGGTCACGGACCCAACGTGCTGAGCAGCAGCGGCTACCAGGTGCAGCAACAGCAGCACCAGCAGCACATCCAGCAGCAGCTCCAGCAGCAGTTCGGCAGCGTGTCGGCCGCCTCCTCGGGAGCGTACAATGCCATCGCCCAGAGCATCCCAGTGGCGGAGCAGCACACCCAGCAGCTTGTCTCGGGTCCGGCGGACAGCTACGGACCGCCTCCATCGGGCAACGACATTGACAGCTTCGACCACGCCGGCTACGCCTCGCAGAAGAACGCGGTGGCCGCTCTGCCCGACGGCACCGATCCCCAGCAGCTGCCCGGCCTGGACGGCCTCGACGTCCTCTCCGCCCAGAAGTCGCAGAGCATTCAGCTGGGTAACGGCCAGCAGCCGTCGCAGAACTTCCAGGTGCAGTTCGGCGGATCCCTGAACAACGCACCCGGTGTGTCGAGCGGGGATGCCAACCACGAGGAGATCCTGTCCCAGGGTCTGCTGCAGTCCATTCTCACGGCCATCGAGCAGCCACAGCAGCAGCCGGCTGTGCCCCAGAATCACAAGGCCCAGAGCCGGTCGGATGATCATGACGATCAGCAGGAGGACCAGCAGCAGGCGGATGACCACGACCACGACCACGAGGAGGAGCAGTCAACCAGCTCGTCCAACCGCGTGGAGGTGCGCGTGCTGCCCGAGAATGCTGGCGAGAACGAGGAGGAGACGCCCGCCGAGGTCAAGGAGATCGAGCCCATTGTGGTCAACGAGGAGGAGGCCAGGCATTAGTCACAGTCACTAGTTAGCATCGAACTCATCAGCGCCGCTTGAACCTATTTATTGCTGCCTCATCCGCGGAGCTCTCCGCCCGCCCCCTCCAGTTGCCATAAAGTGAAAGTCCAGGGGCCGGGAGGGAGCGTCTCCGTCACCAAATCACAGATCATCAAATCACGTCACAATCACCATCGCAATCGCAATCGCACAAACAACACACAAAGAGAACAAAGAAGCTACCATGAAAGGCGCCTCTCATGCCCCAAGCAGCTCGTGTATAAAAATATTTAAAGTAAATAATTAATTTATTATTACATTGTATTGTACTTTATGCTTTAAACCACAAATAAATATGTATACAAACGAAGATGGAGTGGAGTTGGAGGAAAGCTGCCAGCGAGTGCAACTGCAAGTCATGTTGATTGAGAAAATCAGAAAACTGCAAACTGCAAACCAGGTGGCCCGGCGGCACATCTGGCGGCCAGCACAAAGAGCCGGTGGATGGCCAGGCCCACGGACAGGGCGAAGGGTAAAGACCAGAGAGTTCCGCTGGTCACCAGCGAGTGTGAGTTCATCAAGAGGTGAGTGGCATTGGCAGGGAGAGGGAGCTTGGATTAGCCACAGTCACAGAAATGCATATTAAATATCTATTTAAATTGATTGGCAATTTTTAATATTCAACTACCTTTGAGCATTATGTCAATTGAAATATTCTCTTCTTGAAACCATCTGAAATCCCCATGCATTCCCTGAAAACTTAACCCATATCGCAGCTCAGTTAACTGGCTCAGTTAACTGGCTTAATGAATAATTTTTCTACTATTCCAACACACCAACTCATTCTTCCACCTCCCATTTCCCATTTCCCATTTCACACTCATGCTCAATTCTCATTTTTATTCCTTTTCCATTTCCATCTCCATTTCCCTTTCAAATCCTTGGCATCCGCTTCCGCATCCGCATCCGCATCCGTGTCCCGAGCTCTCAGGGGGGAATGGGTCCGAGCGGCAACAAGAAACAATAAAAGACATAAAATTAATTAAATTAGCCATAAACAAAGCGAAAGGTGATTAATTAACTAGAAATTTATACCGTTACATAAGCGAAGGACGTGCTGAGCTGCAGAGCGCGGGGGTTGGGTGCGGGCCAAGTGTCCTGGAAGGTAATGAATGGGTTGGCCCGGCCTGCGCCAGTTAGGCGGAGCTCTCGTCGCCTTATTTGCCCATTCATTAATATTTGTTTGGATCAGTTCAGCTGCTTGGCTCTGCTGCTCCCAGCTTCAGCCTTGTTTCTGATTTTGGCCCTCTGCGCCGCCTGCACTGAGAGAAGGGAATTTGAGAAGGGAAACTCAGTTGCTGCGAAGCTGTCTCATTGGGTAAGTCAGTTGTGGGAGACATTCATTAATATTTAAATTTAAACAATATTTAAAGAGATCTTTCCATAAGCCCAAGGACGTGCCACTGCCATCGAAGAGGGTATCCAAGCTGCGACCTGATCCCCTTTTTTTTTGCCCACTTTGGCCTTCCACGAAGCCGCTACCTTTGTTTGCCCAGCAAAAGGAAAGTCTCGCCGGACTCGCGGCCGGACCAAAGGAGAACAGGAGCGGCGGCAGCAGGGGGAACTGTGGACTTTTAATTAATGTTATTAAAAAGTCAAAATGAGCAAGACAAGGCATTGATGATGGCTGTTCCCACTTGGGGTAAGTGGCAGCCAGCAATTGCTGGAATTGAAACTGAATAAACTATTAGGAAATCTGGGTTTGCAATTCTTAAATAATTAAAGCTGGAGTCTAACTGGTAATTAATTTGTAATAATTGGTATGCCCCAGCAGGGCATCATAAACTTAGTCAAAAGATTGCCACGAAGTAGAGAAATCGTAGTAAATACATTCCTGCCAATGTTAGCAGGGAAATTAAATTCAAATTTATATAAAAACTTAAAGGTAAGTACAAGATTTCACTACTGAATCAAACTTTAAAGGGTTTTGTATGTATTTATATACTATTAAACCCAACAAACACCACTTAGTTATTGCATTTATTAACAGGTAAACCAGACAGTAAAGCTCACTCCCCCTTACCAGAAGTTTCCTTCCCCACAAAATAAAACAGATAAATAATGTGAATAATATATAAAAACCGTAGTTGCTTTCCCCGATTCTGCTATCCATTAACTTTTGCATCGCCATCGCTGAAGCCCAACGCCTGCCAATTGTATAATTTTGTCATTTCAGTCAGCGAAAAATGCAAAAAATGTAATTTGCAGCAACAATTGGGGGAAAGTGGTATTTTGATTAATCGTCGATTTGCATGCGAATGCGGAAATAAAATAAAAAAAGGAAGCAAAAAGCCAGTCAAGAAAAGCAATCCATATAAAAAGGAGTAAAGGGAAAGCAAAATATTGTTGGCTGTGACTTGGGGATACTCTGTGAGGGAAAGCGTATTACAAGTAGTAGTTAAAATGGGAAAATATATATTTAAATATTTGAAATATATTATTGATTTACAGCTAGAGCAATTTTATATTAATTTGAGGGACCTACTGCTCATTTTCTTATTAAATTTAAGATAATCTTAAAATTTGCTATTAATTACAGCATTTCCAAACTTAAAACTACCTAGAAAAATGCACAATTTTCCCCAATTAAATGTTAAATTATAGTATAAATTATATACTAAACCAAACCCTCTGCTAGCCGTATATACCCCGATCCTACCCCTTTTTTTGAGTGTAGCACAACAACTTCCTGTTTCATTTAACAGGCCATGGAAAATGCAGACCGAACGAGTGGTTGGAAAAAAAGGAAAGCGAATCAAAATAAAAATAAAAATAAAACACGAAAAGAACAATCGGCGGGCATAAGAGGGAAGCGCGCGCCTGAAAATTGTGTTGATTTTCCAGCATTTCCCGTTGGCCCCGGCGCGGGCGCCTCTATTTACATGGCGTATACGTAATGCGTATACGTAATGCGTATACGTAATGCGTATACGTAATATTCGTAATATTCGTAATATTCGCATTGCGTATACGCATTACGTATACGCATTACGAATACGAGCAGTGGCTGCCCTTGCGGCCTGCA
>VNJV01002378.1:0-11920 GCA_008042635.1 Drosophila nikananu
TCGAGTTCCTGTCCCGAGGAGCACCCCCTAAGAGGGTCATGACGGGCTAGGAAGCGAGGAGAAGGATGGATAGATAATTCAAGGGCATTTGCGGAGTATTTTCGTGGGAGTTTGGCAGTGATCGGCGGTTTGACTCATTTGACCCTGATTTGATCTTCGTGCCTTGCTAATTTAACCTATATCCAAAGGGTAGTCCCGACCAGTGGCCATAGGTAATGTCCGTCGTCTGTCAGCAGCTTATGCGCGAATAAAAATGTGAATTAAATGCGCGATTTAAATCAAATATCAATGCTCCAAGCGGTCTTAACCTACATGGCATGACGTGACTCCATGTGAAGAATATGGTAAAAGAAAATGTCTCTTTATCGATTTTGTTTAGCCCAAGAACCTCAATTAATTTTCAGCCACCTTCGAGGGAGATCGATCTTTCACCGATGGAAATAATAAGTGAGTGTTGAAAAAGAACCAATTTTTCTTGTCTTTGGAAGAAACAAACAAAAGCCTAAAGAAATTAAATTAATTCTACCCTATGCTAAAAGTTAAACCTGAATTCAATAGTAAGAAATTAATGAATTAATAATTAAGGAACTGTCGCTTCTTAAAATTAAACTTTAATTATTCCATTATCAAGACATGAAGTCTAGTTACTATCAATTGAACTTAAATATTAAAGGAAACATAATTTAAAAAGCGTTGAAAGATACTTGAAGTAAATCTCTACTACTATAAATTACACTTTTAAGTTTATATAATTATTATAATTAATTATTATATTATTATAATTATTACAAAAAAAATTATATATATATAATCTATTTTCCGACCTATCGCAAAATGAATTTAAACCCAATGTTAGCTTTAATCCGTAAATTTATATTAAACCTTATTATCAAATGAAATCATGAAATCTTACCGACTCGAATGATGACTCCACGGTCGCACAGTTTCAGTGTAGGTACTTTTACTTTACAAAAATCATAACTCTTGAACCAGTTGAGATATTTTTATAATTCTTTTTTTATATGAAAGGTAATTTTAATAATAATAATAATAGTAATTAAGTCGTCAAACTATTATATATGGTGTGATAAATAGTACATTTTATACTCGAAAATTAATGTTTTTCATTTAGTTTTCTCAATTTTTATCCAATTTCGTTTATTTTCACTGAAAATGCTAACATGGTGCATATTTAATATTTTGAGAATAAAAAATGTTTTTGAATAATTAAAATGTTTTCCTTTTTGACCATTTTTCAATTGCAATTTTTGTTTAAAATAATCATTCAATTTTACATCATTTAATATTTTTGAAAAATATTTAATCATTATACATTCATTTCAAATCGTTAAGTGACCTTACAAAGTCAGGAATCGAAAACCAAGCCGCCAATACAGGAAAAAATGAATGCCCGCCATACAATACAAATCGATCGCAAATCTGAATTTTTCTAAAAATCTACATGCTTTTTTCGCAACCCAAAAAAGGTTCAACTTTGAACACGTGTAACTTCTTAAATACTAAACCGGTTTGAATAATTTTGTGCATTCAACCCTGTTGAACTATAACCTGTCGAATGCAAAAAAAAGTGGCGATCCGTTGTCACCAAAAATTTGATTTCTGTAGGTATAGTATCTGTATCTTTCCGGCAACTGTGGGTCGTAAGGATCAAAGGGATCACTAGAGCCATGATCTTGCGGCAGGTGATCGTAGGTAGGGCGGGCATTATGCGAGCACAAAACAATCTGTTTCTCCGCAAAGAAATTAGTTTTCTCTCTGCCTTCTGTCTGTTTTCTAATCTTCCGCTTTTCCTTCTAACCTTTCCCCTTCAATGAATTTTGTTTATCATATCTTCCGGTTTAGTTCTAGCCATTTTTTTGTCGCAGCACGCTCAATTTCTTGTCTTGTTGATAATAATGTGTAGTCCGTGTCCGAGATCTGGGTAAGCAAGACCACCAGCCCCAAAGCTGACGAGCTAGAGCCGGAAACATACAGCATTCCCGACATAAAAGGTGAATTTGATTATTTTGTGTTTATTTAATGGAACAGGGAAGGTCCCGCTCCATTCAAAATTAAATTTGTTAATGTTCTTATGTTATTCATACAAATCTTTCTTAGCCTAATTCGGGAAGAAGAGCTGCCGGCGTAGGCTGCAGCACCGCGACGCTTATATGCATATCTTTTATATGTATATATGAATTGTCGCCGAGCGACGGCGCTGGCGGAGGGGGAGTACTATAGGCACACATAGCGATCAGCGTTTGGCCAGCGTGGGAATGCTGACTATGCAATTATGTATGTTGGCCCTCCAGTGGACTCATATTACGCGTGCACTTGGGCTGGACTGTTTATATACACTTTGCAACAGAGTGCTACAATGTGTTTGTATGTTATGCTTACAGTGGTACATCGCTATATGTGTATACTACAGTTTACACATCTTTTTCTTGATATACGCCTATTTTCTTTCCATTTTCACCAGATAACTCATAATATGCTGGACTAAGTTTTCTAGCAATGTTTATGGCTGAATTGTTTGCTAGCGTTGATTTGAGAAAAGTTTCAAATATAAACCTGATCTCCAACTTGAAATTGGATTTTCCGACTTCTCAAGTTATATATTTTAGCCTTGGGTTCATGAGATTTTACAGTATTCAGCTGTGCTGTGTATCTAGCCATTTGTAATGCATTGGGATACATTATTCTAGCGTCGTCTGAAATTAAATTGAGTTTTCGGAGCAGTTCGCATTCCTTGCCATACAGGATCATGTTTTGACCGAACGTAAGAAAGTACGGTGAATATGGCGTCGTGGCGTGTAACTGCTTTTTTACTTCTGCCAACAATTTCTTAACTAAGACTATGTTTAAGTGAAGTAACTCAAGTCGAAGGGAACTTTTCGAATTATCTATCATCAGCTTAACCAAGTCAGGTTCGGGTAAAGATCTTACGAGTCGATTTACGAGTTCTTCAATGCTAACTTGATATGCATCGAAAGATTCATTCTCTCCTTGTTTACGTTTCGAAATTCTCCTATAGAAATCAACATCATCATCTGCATCATTATCCTTGTCCCTAAAATCAAAACAGAAGGTTTCCCAAGTGAACTCCTCGTGCTTTCTTAGAAATTGCCATAACCAATCACTTTCCCTTCCAGATAACAATAAGTGCAAAATTGCCATAACCAATCACTTTCCCTTCCAGATAACAATAAGTGCAAATGATTGCAAACTAGTTGAAAATCGTTACCTAAAGTTCGAGCTGTCAGTGAGCGAACTCGGTAAATAAATTCTGCGGCAGATGGACTTTCTTTGCTTCCAATCGTGAATAACTTGTCCAACCTTATTCGAAGAAATCCTAACTGACGACCTCTGTGTGGAGTTTCTTAATTTATTTTCCTGTAATTCTGTGATAACCTGATCATTAGGTGAGTGACGAAGCCTTGCACCAGTCTCAGCGCTACTAGCTTGCATCTCCATTTGACTTTGCTGGATATGCCTGACATAACATTAATAATTTCATGTTTATCCATGCCTTTAGCTTGTTCTTGTATACGCCTAGATGTTTCTAAGGGTTCAACCCCATTTCTTTGCATGGATCTAGTAGTTACGGCCTGTCTTGTATTATTAACTCGGCCTCTTCCTCGTCTTGGCTCTGTTCCTTCTAATGAGAGACATTCTCCATTTGAATCTCCGGCCTCAGAAGGTACATTTCCTACAGCTGCGCGTTCCGACTGTTCTGCATTGGTCAATTCTGTCTGCAGATCTACATTATCGACGGTAAGTAGGACAAGCTGGAGAGCTTCTAAGCCAATTTGTCTTGCAAGCATGGTGGAAGAAATGTTAACACGGGCCTTCCATGACAAATTCGACAGTATTCGGGATTATTTAGAATATTTCCAATGCTATTATCGTTGCTTTCCATCTTGTTGTTCTAGTTCTCTTTTCTGGTTTATACAATCAGAGTTAATAAATCTGCCCGTTCCATGAATGCCAACTCCCTTATCAAGATACACCCATTCACTTCTATTTATACTCAAAATGATATAGGTTACGTGGGTTTATTGCGTTACACTATTCGAATCTTAAAGGTTATCTCTAAGACCGTATATGTTCCAGGTACGACGCAATAAATCATATGAATAACTTGTTAGTTGCCCTGATCTGGCGAGGTCAATCAATCCAAATTATCGAATTCAATTGTTCATTCCATCACTCAGATACTTGAACTAACGAAAAAATAGGATAAATTCGTGTAGTCTTCTCACCATGTTTATTTTGAGTAAAAACTCTGACTACCGATTACTAATCTCGTAACTACAAAAACTGTATTATTGAACAGAGCTATTAGCAGAGCTAATACGTGGAGCTTCCATTAACTTTCAACTGTATGATCTCGGGATCATTACAACAAAATATTGTCTGAAATCACTCTAGTTCAAATAAAAAACTCAACAAAAAAAATTTAATTTAGCGAATTTCCCAAAACGGAGTAAACAATAGCAGAGAATTAGGGGACTTCGTAGTGTTGGGGAGTGTGGAACCTGGTGTACATTCTCCCTAAATTAAATGAATTCACCGCATTAATCTTGATATTTTATTGGCATTATGAAATAGGACAAACTATTATTTATTTACAGTAACATTTTAAGTTTTAATATTAATATTGCTCACACAAGCCAATCATATTCATATTTATCTCATTTAGTTCTCTAATATTCTTCCTAAGAAATTCCAACTTTTCATCAAGAAATATTTTATATTTTTACTTTAATTTATTTATTTATTTATTACCGCATGGTTGTCGCCGAGGAGCTCTTTGGGCCCAATGAACTGCAACATGGCTGTAAAGCAAGGGTTAATTAAGTATGTATATGTGTGTATGTGTGTAAATGTAGGTGTATGTATGTAGAGAATTTTAAGATATTATTTAAGTAGTATTAATTAAGTAAGGGGGTATTTGTAGTCATTGCTAGAGTAGATTAAGAATTATGGGTTTATTTAATGGTAATCAATCATAATTTATAAGCTAATCTTCAATTTCAATAGTCCTCTTCAAATATTGTTCAATTATTCGTTTCGTTCAATTCTTGTTCAATTATTCTTCTTCCATTACTTTCAATCTTCATTGGAAAAAGGAGTTCACACTTGTCGCCTTCTTGGATATAGAGGGCGCCTTCAACAACATTCTCCCAGGTTCAATTACGACGGCACTGACTAAGCTGGGGATTGATCAACACTCGGTGGCTCTCATTGACCGGATCTTGCGCAGCAGAACGGTGGAGGCAATACTGGGGGGATCAACCATCTCCAGACAAGTCAACAGAGGCTCACCTCAAGGCGGAGTCCTCTCCCCTCTCCTATGGAATGTGGAGGTCAACGAACTGCTCCAGGGCATAGAAGAGGGCGGCTGCCGTGTTGTGGCCTACGCGGACGATGTTGCCTTGGCGTTCACGGAAAAATTCCCACAAACCCTCTGTGACAGAATGAGAGAAAGCCTCTGGCGGATTGGACGGGCAGGTCCGGCCTGGGAGTAAAACCAGCGAAGACCGAACTGGTTCTTTTCCCGATTAAATACAAAACCCCAAAATAATACCCCCTAAACTCTGCGGGGTACCTCTCCCCCTGAAAAATCAGGCTAAGTATATGGGTCTTATCCTGGACAGAAAACTCGATTGGTCCCTTAATACGGACGAAAGGGCCAAAAAGGCCACAATCGCGCTCTATACTTGCCGTAAGGCTATCGGGCTAATATGGGGTATGACCCCAAAAATAGTCCGTTGGATGTACACGGTTATCATTCGCCCGATACTCTGGCAATCTGGTGGCCAGCTATAAAGCGTTGTCCCTGGACATAGGGACATCGAGGGCAACTGCGCTGCCGATGAGCTGGCCCGGCAGGGTACAACCTTCCCTCTTCAGTCGGAGAGGGAGTTAATTGTAAATGTAGGGAGTACTTCCACCTCATAGCGGATAGGAAATGGGAAAATCTGCCGCCACGCCAAAGGAGCTATCTGGCCACGCCGATCAGCGAAACGCTCAAAGGAGCTATTGTCACTAAGCAGGGTAAGCTGCGCG
Organism: Drosophila nikananu; assembly: GCA_008042635.1. NCBI lineage: Eukaryota > Metazoa > Arthropoda > Insecta > Diptera > Drosophilidae > Drosophila > Drosophila nikananu. The sequence goes on from VNJV01002378.1 coordinate 6,076, forward strand.
CTTGCCGTTAGGGCTCTTACTGGTCACTGGCTACTTGGAACACATGCGTCCAGGCTGTCGGTACACCAAAACGACTTCTGTTGCAGAGATGAGGAGGAGGAGGAGACCGTTCTTCACCTCCTCTACCACTGTCCGGCCCTAAGCAGACGAGGACTGCAGTACCTGGGCTTCCCCACCCTTTTGGATCTCGCAGAGCTGGGCGAGACATCACCGAATCAGATAACCCGATTCATCCAGGGATCGGGTTGGTCCTCTCTCACGTAGGATTGGTCATCGGCCCATGAGAACCTGCATCGGACGGGGGATCTAAGTCCACGCGGCATCACAAAGAGCCTCCTCAGGCTCAAGTGGATGGACCGGCTCTCTGAGCCGACCATCACCGCCCTAACCTAACCTAACCTTCAATCTTCATTATCAATTAGTTCTTTCAATTTCCGTCATCCATTCTTTGTGTTTCAATTTTAGTTTATTTTCAATTCGTCACAACGAGTTAGTCGGGGTTCGGGTAGCTCAGGGGCGACCCAGGGTCGTCGCAGTCATTTATTTGGTTCAGTTGACGTTGCTGAAAGAGATTCCGACCCAGGCCCAGAGTAGAAAACTGGAGTTATGCCGAAAAAATACCTTAATCTTTATTATCTTAAAATTTACAAAGTTTACATGAGTTTCTGTCCTGCCGGGTCTCGCCGCTCTGGACCGCCGCTATTCGTGGCCGGGGTGTCCTCCTTCGCCGCGGGAAGGATTAATATGCTCGGGGACCGTTCGGTCATCCACGGGCGTGAAAGAAGGGTGAGCTCGGGGACCGCTAGGTCAGCCGCAAGAGCAAGAGAAACACTTGGGGACCGATAAGTCTGCCCCAAGAGCGAGGGACGGATTGCGGTTCCGAGCCGGAGAGGGGGGAACGGGAAAAGGAAAACTACTACGGGTAGCTAACTACAATGTATTAACCAAACCTATTGGCCCGGTTCACCAAAATATGACTTCGCTGCTGTCTACTGGAGCCTTACCTCGACTGATCGCTGTCGGCGGCTGAGTGGCGATATTCGTCCAGCCGGCCGCTTTAAATAGGCCCTAGCTAGGGCTAGTGTGCCCGCCGCCGGTTTTAAGATCTGCCCGAAGCTGGTGTAACCAGCTCTCTTTGTTCAAAGCCACGCTCGTAGTTGGTGCGTGCGCGAAACGTATTCAAATTCAAATCTATACATCAATTTCTTGTTCCTCTAATTCTTCCTATTCTTCATATTATTAACCCTATTATATTAACCCTAAATTACACTTGAGCGCGTCTGCGCGTCACATCGTAGTCCGAATATTATTTTCCTTGAAAAGAAAACATATCACAAGCTTATAGAGAGAACTTAGCGGCAGGTACTGCTCTGCTTAACAAGGGCGCAGAGATCAACACCCACAAAAGCACTTGAAACCAAAATCGGAATCAACCCCCGAGACATCCACGCACAAATGATTGCAGGAAAGACGGCACAAAGCTTAGTTGCATCAGGGAATATGTCTCTACAAGGATTCGGGCATAGTTCAATTGGTCGAGACATGAGCAGTATATTTGACTACATGGTTACCAGAACGTACTCAGATGTAAAAACAACTACATTCATGGGACCAGACGACTGGAAAACAGGTCAGGACCATGCTCCTCTATATATACACTGACAGCTCCAAGATGGAAGGAGGAGTTGGAGCGGGCATATACTGAACAGACCCCGAAATCAGGCTGTCGTATAAGCTACCAAGCCAATGCAGCATATTCCAGGCGGAAGTAGGCCGCCCACATGAAGCGGTCAACTTGTTCGTAGACAGTCAAACGGCGATAAGATCCATGCAATCGTCAGCGGTGAGTTCCAAACATGTACTGGCAAGCAGTGAGGCACTAGATATTCTAAGCACCACTACGTCAGTGCGGATCTACTGGGTTTCCAGCCACCAGGGCATCGATGGTAACGAGGCGGCCGACGAACTTGCAAAGGAAGGCGTCGGACTGCCGAATGAAAGAATAGAAAACGTTCCTGTCTCCCTAAGAACGCTCCAAGCGAGCTAGGGAGACGGGCCGACACATGAGCTTACAGCAGGTGGAGGAGAAATTCCACAACCTGCAAAACATCAAAAATCATGTGCAAAGAGCGCAACGTAAGACTCAGTCACTACGTGCTGTATCTTCCAAGGAAAGCTTGCAGACTGTTAGTGGTGATTCTCACAGGTCACTGCCTAGCTGCGGCACATGCAGTCAAGCTGCGCATTACCGAAAACTCCAAATGCAGGAAATGTGATGAATCCGAGGCAACCAAAACCTTGGAGCATCTCATTTGCAAATGTTCGGCCCTAGCAAGGGCAAGAATAAAATATCTGGGCGCTCCGGTTCTGGCATCGCTATAAGATGCCTCCAGGAAGAAGCCAGGGGAACTACTTGCCTTCGCGAAGAACACCTCGATCCTTAAAGATTTCGAAAACCGCGGAAACACTCTCCAGGTCCACTCAGAAACTTTCGGACAGCTAAGGGCCATATTGCCAATGCGTGGCCCCGTGAGAGCCTTCCGACATAACCTAACCTAACCTAGTATCTTATAGGGTACTTTATTTAATCTTATTATTACAGTGGGGTGAGGATTGTCAGCGGCTGCGGCAAGATAAGAAATTGTTCGTTGGTTCGGATCCTTAAGTCGACGATAAAACGAGGCTATTGTTATTGTCGGCAGAGGGAGGTTTTTGTTATTGTCAGACCCTGAAGTCGGCGGGGCGGAAGGCTGTGGCTATTGTCGGACCCTGAAGTCAGCGAATAGGAAGGTCTTTGTTATTATCGGAACCTGATGTCAGCAGAGGGAGGTTGTGGTTATTGTCGGACCTTGAAGTCGGCGAGGAGGAAGGTTGTTGTTACTGACGAACCCTGAAGTCGGCGGAGGGGAAAGGTCATTGTGTAAAAAAACTATCTACAATTGGTCACTGGAACCTGATCACTCTATCTGGTTCACCAAAAAATTACTACTAAGTAGACTTACCGCACCCAGTCACTGCCTGTCGCTGACTGAAGATCGGAGGTTGGCCGCACGCTTTAAATAGGGCTTGGCGAGGTTCAGTGTGCCCGCCCTTGGTGCGCGATTTTCCCGACTAGAGTGTGGCCTGCTTGGTCCAGTGTGACCAGTTGCGAGTGCGTGTTGATGTCCCCTCGTTATTATTACTATTATTCTTATTATTATTACTATTTTTCATTATTGGGTGGTAAGGGTGCTTCAGACCAACGTAAGATCAGCACAGTATTTGTTGATGTATATTCCTCAACTTTACTGGTGCATCAAGTCGAATCGCAGTTGAATATTAATCTGATAGACACCACCTTCTCCTCGGAGAGGGTCCTTCGCTCGGTAATGCGAGCGGCAATTTCCTGCGAATCCCCCATCCTTTAACTCCTATGACTCCTCCCCCCTGTCGAGACCTGGGCAAGTCTTAAAACGGACTCCCCTCAAGTCACTATATGGTTCGCAGCAGAGGGGTAAATCCAGTTGTGGTCAAACGGAGCCTTCTCAGGGCCGGGCAACCTTGGGTCGGAAATTGACGTGGCCTAGGAGCGAATCCACGGTCGACCCTCTTCAATGCCCCAAACCCCTAGGGCCCGCCGTGTTCGCCTTGTCGAGCAACGCAGGCGTTTATGAACATAGCCAACTTATTACAATCCGCTTCGGACCTCATGGGGGAGGTAAAACCCCGATCCATCGACGAAATCGACGGATATCCCGAGAAGGCCCAGAGCTCATATCTGGTTGCTTAAGGGACTCTCGAACCATGACAGGGTGCTCAAGACTCTGAGAGCTCTAAACCAGGATGTCGAAATAGCAGACTGGGCCATCTTGAAGGCAGAGCGAGAGATGAGGACAAGCCAGTCGTACTTGTTCCTCATTAACAAGCAATGCCTTCCACAGCTGGAGAAGACCAACTACAAGGTACGGTAAGGGATCAGGAAGGCAAAGATAAAGGTCTTCACAACACCAATCAGCTGATGGACGACTTGGTTATAAAGGACTTGGTTATAGACGACCCAACACCACGCCGCAATAATGCCCACCGTCGCACAGTGGCAGTTTAGATACTTTTGGGTTGCAAAAATCATAACTCGTGAACCAGTTGAGATATTTTCCTTATTTTTTTTTTTACATGAAAGGTAGTTTTAGTACCTTTCGAATAAGTGGTAATACTGTATGGTGTGATAAATAGTAGATTTTATACTCGAAAATTAATGTTTTTTAAGGCAGTTTTCTCTATTTTTGTCCAATTTTGAACAATACTTTTCGTTTGTTTTCTTTGAAAATGCTAAAATGGTGCATATTTAATGTTTTAAAAATAAAATAAACATTTATTTTAGAGAATAAAAAAAAATTTTTTTTTTATAATTCAAATTTCTTCATTTTTGATCACCTTTCCATCATTTATGCACTTTTTGTTCAAAGTAATCAAATAATTTTACATCATTTAATATTTTTGAAGAATATTAAATCATTATACATTCATTTCACGTCATTTAGTGTCCTTACAAGGTCAGGAATTGAAAAACAAGCCGCCAATACAGGAAAAAATGAATGCCCGCCATACAATTTCGTACTGTGCTTGTAGCAGAATTTGCTCAAAACCGCCCGTTTTTTACGCTGAGTTGAAAGTATCTTTTGCCTTGGAAATTCGGGGTGGCAGTTCGTGGCAGCCAATCTTTTTTGAATTTGATAAACAACATATTCAAGAACAACACCTCATACGCCAAACACAAAATACAGCGTAATAACATTTTTGACATTCCATCAAAGTTGAAAAATAGGTGAAAAACTAGTACTTTGGTAAAACCGGTATGCCTGCACGTGCAACAAATATTATAATTTCATTCTAACTTGGTTTTACCGAGATTTGATGACCCTTTCGATAGAGACCATGCCGGTTGGTTACATATTTTGCCTAAAAATCGACCGCAAAGTCAGAATTTTTCTAAAAAACGAACTCCTTTTTTTGTCAACTAAAAATGGTTCAACTTTGCACCCGTGTAACTTCTAAGATACTGGACCGATTTGAATAATTTTTTGGATTCAACCCTGTTGAACTATTACCTGTCGAATGCAATCCGTTGTCATCAAAACGTTGATTTTTGTATAGTATCTGTATCTTTTGCGCCATAGTGCGTCGCTCGCACGCTTCAGCAACTCTTGCAGAAGGAATCAAAGATAGGCCAGATTGAGCAAAAGTCTAGCCAAGGGGCATAAAAGCCTTTTATAAACAGGCCTGACGGCTCAGGAAGTACGTCAGCAGAAGAGACATTGGTGATCCTGCTGGGCACACACTTCCAATAGGCGGTAGACTCTCCGACAAATAAAATAGTCCGGAACCGGACGGAATCATACCAGAAATGCAGCAGACAACAAAATCATGCACAGAGAAATGGCTGCAAGGAATCTTCCAAGCATGCATCAAAACTTCGCATATACCACTTCCATGGAAAGAAGTAAGAGTAGTCTTCATACGGAAACCAGGAAGAAAAGGATACTTAGAAGCCAAGGATTACAGGGCAAGCAGCCTGACCTCATTCCTAGTGAAAACGATGGAACGGATACTAGATATCTATATCAGAGACAGAACGGAGAAAAAAATTTTGCGAAGTACATCATACATGCACATGCATACAGAAAAATTAGATCCACGGAGACAGCACTTCACGAAGTTGTGGGGTGCATTGAAAAGACACTGGTCTATAAAAACAACGCGTTGGCCACATTCAATAACGTAAACGCAGATTCTATCCTGAGCTTCCTCAACAATATCGGAGTTGAAGAAGGCATCAGAAAATGGATCGGCGCAATGCTAATCGGCG